>JBAMJV010008788.1:0-78391 GCA_037951105.1 Echinarachnius parma
ATAAGGCCTTAGTAATGGTATGAAAATCTACATTTTTATTTTCAACCACAAGTGCCAGGTTTTGCTATAGCCGGTCACATATTGTAAGATCAACCATTTATAATTATAATAATGAGATGCACTTGGCCATTGGGAGTATTACTGTGGTGGGAGATGCATCTTCACGAATGAGGTTATTTGGATATTCAGGGCAGATCTCAAACCTTCAGGCCTTAATGTGATAACAAAAACCTCTCCAAATTGGGAGCTATACACCAATCTAATATTCATCACATTGACCTTTCTGACTACACTGAAACTGTGATGAGTTCATGCATTTTATTTTGTCTGTAATGTGTGAAACATCTTCTTGTAACAAATATGAATTATATTCATAATGTTGTACATTAATATATTATTTTGGATATAATGTGGTGAAATCATAATGTTGCATTTTATAAAGCAAACTTATGTCTGGCAAGAAACATTTATATGTGTATTTAATGAGATTCACTTGGCCCTTTAAAGTATCAATGTGGTGGGTTATGACTGAGTAGGTTATTTGGTTTGGGGGCAGATCTTTGCAACAATTGGGAGAAGCGGCTTATACCTGCAGGCTTTAATGTGATGAAATATCTCCAATTGGAAGCTATATCAATCTAATATTCATCATATTGACCTTTCTGACTACACTGAAACTGTGATGAGTTCATGCGTGTAGAATTGTTAATTTATGTGGAAAATATCTTCTTAAAATAAATATGATTAGAGTAATGCTTTCTTCTTTGTGCCTTATGTAATGTTTTTATTCATTTATTTTGAAATCATGATTAGATGTGAATATACTTCTGTATTTAACCAATGTATGTTTATGTCTCATGCTCTGGCTGGGGAACGAACAATAGAGGCGTTTCTTACACATTTGTTGGTGATGCGGTCAGACCGGACACTTCTCATAATTACGTATATTTACACAAATTCTTTTGATGTTACTTTTATTTATCATCTTTTATATTTAAAAAATGTCATTGCCGTTGTTGACTTTTACTATTTCAGGATATCACAGGCTGGGGAGAGAATGACAGAGGTGTACATTACACATTCGGTGGCGACGTGGTCAGACACTCTTGTTATGTCATTATCTTGTTGTAATAATATACCTCTTAACCTTCTTCTGTTTGTTATTTATTAAAAATTAATTTGCTATATTTAACAAAAATTGTATTTGTTTTTTTTTCTTCTGATGTAGGATATCACTGGGTGGGGAGAGAATGACAGAGGCGTATCCTACACATTTGGTGGCGACGTGGTCAGACACTTCCTGAAGAAGAACGACTTGAGTCTCATCGTCCGGGCACATCAGGTTAGACTTTGTACATAGCCCACCAGGGGGGAGTTTCACAAAGATCCTTAAGTTGAACTTAACTCTAAGTTCGACTTAAAAAGTATGGAAAGCCATTCGTAGGCCTTGGAATTAAAGATATTCAAAAGCAAAAATACAAGTATTTTACACTTTTCATAAATTTTGCATCAAAAACATATTGATAATAGACACTATGAATGATTTGAATCAACATTTTATGCCTTTTGATATAAATTTTACAAAATTGTTTGAAAGAAACTAATGGCTTTCCATAATTTCTAAGTCCAACTAAGGGATAAGTTTAACTTCGGATCTTTGTGAAACACACCCCTGGTTCCTGCAGGCAAGGGTCTAGTGGGATTGTAGAGGCCATGCAAATATCAACTGCAGAAAGAGAACAAAATTGAAAAGGATGAACAATATACATGTGGGAGGATAACTGACAGGTTTTTAATCAAAATAGGAATTATAGATCTATATCTACATTGGATGTGAAACTCGATCAGGTTCATTTCAGTCATATAAAACCTCTGGTTCCGCAGAGTAATTTGTGTGGTCATATTGATTTAGATGTTGAGTGCCAACCACATGCGTACCACTCAAGCATACTGGTAGACTGACTGACTGTTTGTTTGTGTTTGTTTGTTTGTTGGTTTGTTGGTTGGTTGGTAGGTTTTGGGAGTGAAAAGGATGAAATGTGAGGAATGATATATGTGGGATGAATGAGAGGATTTTTAATTAAAAGAGGAATATTGATATATAAGTTGACTGTCAACCACATGCGTACCACTCAAGTACACTGGCAGACTGACTGGTTGGTTGGTTGGTTGGTTGGTTGGTTGGTTGGTTGGTTGGTTGGTTGGTTGGTTGGTTGGTTGGTTGGTTGGTTGGTTGGTTGGTTGGTTGGTTGGTTGGTTGGTTGGTTGGTTGGTTGGTTGGTTGGTTGGTTGGTTGGTTGGTTGGTTGGTTGGTTGGTTGGTTGGTTGGTTGGTTGGTTGGTTGGTTGGTTGGTTGGTTGGTTGGTTGGTTGGTTGGTTGGTTGGTTGGTTGGTTGGTTGGTTGGTTGGTTGGTTGGTTGGTTGGTTGGGTGGGTCGGTTGGTTTCGGGAGTGAAAAGGATGATAGATGTGGGGGATAAATGACATTGTTCTAAATTAAAAGATGAATATTTGATAGAGTACGTATCTTCTTTATATCTGAAATTATATTAGTTTTATTTTCAGTCATACAAAACGAATTAGATTTTGACTATCAAGCACACGCATAAAACTCAAGCATACTGACCGTTTTATTGTTTGTTTGTTTGTTTGTATGTCTGTTTGGTTGGTTTTGGGAGTGAAAAGGATAGAATATGAGGAATAATAGATGTGGGAGGATAAAATAAAGCTTTCTAAATAAAAAGAGGAATATTGGATTGATTATCTTCGTTAGATCTGAAACTAGGGTCAGTTTTATTTTCAGTCATTGCTCGGCAGGGTACTTAAACAATGAATTTGATTTTGACTATCAACTACACGCATAACTCAAGCACACTGACTGTTTGTTTGTTTGTTTGTTGGTTGGTTTTGGGAGTGAAAAGGATGGAATATGAGGAATGATAGATGTGGGAGGATAAAATAAAGCTTTCTAAATTAAAAGAGGAATATTGGATTGATTATCTTCTTTAGATCTGAAACTGGGTCAGTTTTATTTTCGGTCATATGAAACCTCTAACTCTCCATGTATTTGTTTGGTCAAGATTTTACAATGATTTAGATGCTTTTTAAATTAAAAGAGGAATATTGGATTGATTATCTTCTTTAGATCTAAAACTAGGTCAGTTTTATTTTCAGTCATTGCTTCGCAGGGTACTTAAGCAACAAATTCGATTTTTGACTATCAACTACACGCATAACTCAAGCACACTGACTGTTTGTTTGTTTGCTGGTTTGTTAGTTGGTTGGTTTTGGGAGTGAAAAGGATGGAATATGAGGAACGATAAATGCGGGAGGATAAATGACAGCTTTTTAAATTGTCTCCTTGAATGCCAATCTCGCATTTTTGCAGCACACAATAAAATTAAAATTAAAAATCCCTGGCACTCGAAGTGTTAAAAGAGGAATATTGGATCTATTAGCTTCTTTAGATCTAAAACTAGGTCAGTTTTATTTTCAGTCACACAAAAGCACACTGACCGGTTTATTGTTTGTTTGTTTGTTTGTTTGTATGTGTTTGTTTGATCTGGGGATGAAAAGGATGGAATATGAGGAATGATAGATGTGGCAGGATAAATGAGAGGTATTTAATCAAAAGAGCAATATTGGATCAAAATCTACCGTCGATCTGAAACTGGGTCATTTTTATTTTCGGTCATATGAAACCTCTAACTCTGCATTTATTTGTTTGGTCAAGATTTTACAATGATTTAGATGTTGACATGCATCCCACTCAAGCACACTGACAGGTTTTTGTTTTTGTTGTTTAATTTGTTTGTTTGTTTATTTGTTTTTGTTTAGGGTAAAAAGAGAAATGATAGATGTGGGAGGATATATGACAGGTTTTAATAGAAAGAGGAATATTAGATCCATATCTACATTAGATATGAAACTAGGTCAGTTTTTATTTTCAGTCATATAAAACCTCTGGTTCCGCAGGGTAATTTGTGTGGTCAGAAATGTACAAAGATTTAGATGTCGACTGTCAACTGCATGCGTACTGCTCAAGCACACGGACAGGTTTTTGTTTTTATTGTTTAATTTGTTTGTTTATTTGTTTTTGTTTAGGGTAAAAAGAGAAATGATAGATGTGGGAGGATATATGACAGGTTTTAATAGAAAGAGGAATATTAGATCCATATCTACATTAGATGTGAAACTAGGTCAGTTTTTATTTTCAGTCATATAAAACCTCTGGTTCCGCAGGGTAATTTGTGGTCAGAAATGTACAAAGATTTAGATGTTGACTGTCAACTGCACGCGTGCGTACTGCTCGAGCACATTGACAGGTTTTTTTGTTTTTGTTTTCTGTTACTTGCTTGTTTTTTGTTTGTTTGTTTATTTGTGTGTATGTTTGTTTGTTTTGGAGTAGAAAGAAGAACGATAGATGTTGGAGGATATCTGATAGGTTTGTAGAGGAATGTGCATCTATTATATACATTAGATCTCATGTATTCTAGGGCAGTTTTATTTTTCAGTTATATAAAAGTATGCAGGGTAATTTGCATTTTTAATGTTGAAGGCAAATCAAATATTTTCTAAACCCATTTCATCTACCAGCAAAATTAGCATTTCTATAAAATAGTGTTACCACTTTGTTTGATTGCAGTTGCCTACGTTTCAAATGTACTTTTGTCCTTCATTTTGTGTTTAGTCCAGGTTGTTGAAGATGGCTACCAGTTTTTCCAGAAGAGGAAGCTAGTGACGTTACTCAGCGCCCCCAACTACTGCGGAGAGTTTGACAACAGCAACGGATTCATAAACGTCACAATATATTTGTTATTTATGATGTCATGCACTCATGATACAATTGTAAGTTTGTCCGTCAAATTTTGATATTAATTTCTATCAATTATTCTTTTTTCCAGGTTGTTGAAGACGGCTACCAGTTTTTTCAGAAGAGGAAGCTCGTGACGTTATTCAGCGCCCCCAACTACTGCGGAGAGTTTGACAACGCCGGTGGCGTCATGATCGTCACAACGGATCTCACATGCTCCTTCTCCATTCTACAGGTACATATATGAATTTTAAATAAATATTGCAAGTAATAATCATCAATAATAAAGTAATGATAAAACAAAGGATACAAACAAATAAAGCATGTTTTTGTGACACCAACCAGTTACCATTAATTATAATCACTACTAACATCTTCATCATCACCGTCATCAAAATCACGATTATACTTCATCCTTACTTGCGATGATTTCAATGTTCACTCCTTGGGGAGCATTCTCAGACACATACGTTTAATGCAATGTGTAGAGGAGAATGAATCATGACATATATCAGCAGTAACTATTCATTAAATATCATATAACTATGATATACCATGTATTCTAAAGAAATGTTATGGCAAACAAAATGAATAATAATAATAATAATTGCTTTTTTCTCTTTTTTTTCAAATTTCTGCAGCCTCAAGCCGGAAATGGACCAAAGAAAGACGGCAAGAAATGATAACAATCGAGCCGGTGATACGCGCACGATAATCTGTTTTACGTATTCGCGGTAGGCACATGCGGTATCTTCGTGGCGCTCCTACATTGATGGAGGGTTCCGCGGAGAATGCGTGATGGGAGAAAATGCTCCGATGCAAAGCATCATGGGAAATTCTGCTTCATTTCAGCCACTGCCATTTTGTTTTTCTTCTTCGTTTTTTTTACTTTCACGCTGAATATCAAGAGGGTTAAAATATCTTGATGAGAGTAAAGATAATTGTTCAACATTTTCACAGATTCTCACCCTTTTTGATGCAATTAAAAGTAATTTCAACGTTCAAATCTTTCATGAATTCATGGAAGTGGTGTATATTTCAATTTCTTTCATGATGTAATAACAGTAAGTTGCATTCAAACTGTTCATGAAGTAACGAAGAATAACCAATATTTGAATTATTTAATTAAGTAATCCCTCTGAAAGTATAATTATGAATGAATTTGTTGTATCATTGGCCGTCATCCACAAATACATGCTGAAAGAAATCACTACATGGTCAGCTGCAATGTTAAGTGCGTCCTTTAAAAAGTTCATATTTGTCAAGTCGCTTTTATAACACCTTGCTCGATTTCGTGAAGGAAAAGGTTTGAGAAGTATCTTTTATTTTTTCATGTAGATTTTTACATTTTTTAACATCTTTATTTGTTATTTGGTAAGAAAACACAGCCAGAATCTTGACTGTTTTTGTATGAAAGATGATTCTAGTAAATAAAGTTGGGCTTTTGCTTATCAACAAAGACCACAATAAAAGAGTGTAAGCCAAGTTATCCCAGATTAGACAATTTAAACACTTTTTTTCAACCTTTCAAATCAATATTTGGTGCTGATAATTACTGACTTCATAGGGTACTACAGTACATTAAAAATGCAAGTGTATTCAAAACGTTTTCCCTCCCCTTTTTCATATTTGCACATTGTGTGTGTGTGTGTCCCATATATAAACTAGTGTGTTCGTTAGTACATTCCCTACACAAAACGGATCTACAATAAACGTCACTGTAAAAGTTGATGGTTTTTGTGGTTTGTTAATTTTTGCTGATTTCATGCTGTTTTTAGCAACGTAACTTCTAAAACAGCAGATATATTTACTGTACATGAGTTTTTAGATGCATATTTTGAATGGATCAAAATTTTAAAAAGGAAGTGTATTAAACATGCATTACAGTACTGTGTAGTATGTGTAAATTAGGTACTGCAATTATATTTTTGTGTACTTGAGCATGAATGTAATAACACGCACATTCTTTTTGTTGTATAGCTCAACATAAAATGTTAATCACGCAGAAATATTAAATCACTTTTTACAATATCAACTCTATGATAATGAAGTTATCAAAGAGATGTTGGGGGGGAAAAGATAAAGGAAACTATCAAAACCTGAGTTATGATGTAAGCTAGAAAAAAAATACAGATTAATAAACTTGAACGACCTGTAAGATTGACCACTTTTCATCTTGACTTTATATATACTTGCATGCAAACTAATGTTGATATGCTGAATAGCAATGTTGACCAAATTATATTTTGGATTTTTTTTTTTTCATCAGATAAACAGTTTTTTAAATTGTTGACCAAATTATAACAAATGGATATTTAAATAGCAGGTCCCTTTTACAGTTTTTTGTTGTTGAATGGTTGACCAAATGGGAACAATTAAATTCATTTTTTTACAGGTGTACATACCAAAAAAATAAAATGTTGTCCTCAGTACACCCAAATTTGTAATTGTAAACGTTGATGCATTTTCTCAATTCTATGGTGGCATTATAGGGCCAAAATTTGGCCAAAATTTGGCCAACATTTAGCCCAAAATTTGGCAAAAATGTCCCTATAATGCCACCATACAATTCCTCATTTACTAGTAAATGATGAATCGCATGTGTGAAATTAAAGGGATCTAGTAACTTTGTTGGCACGTGCAAAAAAGTGATGAATGGTTGAAACAATGTGTACCGTTGTGATCTGATATGTCCACTGAGAAATGTGTGAAAATTTCACGTTAAATGGATGTTATATGGCCGAGAAATGAGCGAAAATGCAAAGTGATATTCACTACCTCATTGCACCGACTTTGTACACATTTATGACTATCCAGTGGATAGTTTTAAAAAAAACGGACACTTCAATCGTGAATATCTTTTTAACGAAAGGGAAATTTGAAAACACAAAACCTGTCCTATGCTTCTATTGTTAATACAAATACAACAAGGTATGAGAGAACCGCTAGAGATCCAAGTAAGTTTTGAGGATTTTAACCATGTTTCTAGATCCCTTTTAAGTAGAATGCACTCTTAAAAATGTAGGGAACCAATTGTAAAATACATGTATGTCTTTTCATATAATATCTTGAGAAGAAAATGTTTGAAAATATATAATAAAGTGTACATAATTTTGTGTCATTTGGAATGAAATACAAATTGCATAGTAATTATATATATTGTATACATCTTTTTGCTTTACAAGTTTATAGTTAGTTCTGATTAGTTTATAGATCTACAATAATTGTTCATGCATTTAATATTGTTGTCTTAGATGATCACAGTGATCGATGCACTGTCCTCTTCGCGGGAAAGCATCCCTCGCGATTGTGTGTAAATGTATTTTCCCAGGTAGCAAGCCAACGTTGGTCCAACGTTGGAAATTTGCCAACTCGTTGGAACTCGTTGGACGTTGGACAGACTTGTTGGATCGACGTTGGATGCTGGATAAGAACAGATCACTCCTTCATTGTTGGAATCCGGTTAGATACCAACGTTGGTCCAATGTTGGAAACTCGCAGCTCGAAAGCCGTTGGACAAGCTCGTTGGACCAACGTTAGATGAACGTTGGACATCCGCATAAAAATATCACAATCTAATTGTTAGAATCAGGTTGGATGCCAACGTTGGTCCAACGTTGGAAATTTGCCAACTCGTTGGACGTTGGACAGACTTATTGGACCAACGTTGGTCCAACATGTTGCGGCAGCGTCATTTGGGCGTACACAAACATCACTGATCCAACGTTGCCGGACAGCGTTGGACCAACGTTTCGAGAAAAAAAATGGCCAACGTTGCTCCAACGATGGACCAACGTTTGCTTGCTACCTGGGTTACCAAACCAGGGGGGTGTTGCATAAAGAGGTGCGATCAATCTCAAAGTTGCATTTAATCGCAAGTCACAAAATGCGCCAAAATGCGCAAATCTGATTGGCTCAAGTGCGCGTATTTTCTGAGTTGTGAGTAATCGCAACTTTGCAATAGATCACAACACTTTATGCAACACCCCCCCCCCCCCCCCCCCCCAGTATATATGAAGGAGAATAAATGTAACCTGTGATTAGAAATTCAAATTTATTTTGTTCTAAAAATAAGAATTTTATGTGTAGCCAAAAAGTAAATTACATGCTATGGTTTAAATAAGCAATTCCTTTATTACGAAACTGAAACCTGTCCAGAATTCAGTATTTGATACTCAATCCATATTTTTTGTTCTTCTTTGCTACGTTCCCCAATCTGCTTCATAATTCATGTGCCACGTTTGCCAAATTGCACAGACGATATAGTCTAGTATACATTAATAACAACCTCATCTCTTTCTTACATTTTATTGACCAATCTACACTATAGCCAAGTTGCACAGATTCATGTCTGTTTTGATGATAATACCCTGAACTCTTTCTTGACATCATTCACCAATCCGCACCATATCTCATGTGCCACGTTTGCCAAATTGCACAGACATATGTCATTGTCTATGATACATTAACCCGTTGAGGACTGGTCCCGAAATATTTTGGGCTTGAGTCTATGGAGAATGCGTGTTATACCAAAATCAATTCGTCCTCAACGGGTTAATATACAAGCTTGGGCAGTGTTGATGCTTTTTTAGCATTGAAGGTTAAACACATAGTTCTTGGTACCTATTTGCATTGTGTATGTATAGCTCTACAGGAATTAAGATATATCCAGAAGAAGAAAACAAATGTTGGAGATGAAAGTGTTCTTTAAATTTTGTTTTAAAGTATGTTTTACCTTTTGTCTCTGGAAATGATGTGTACTTTATTTCTGATCGATAGGAATTCAAATATAAAAGAGGGAACACAATAGTCTATATCAATCCTTGCATTTGAAACAGGGATCAAACATATGTGACCGGCCATAGCAAAACCCCGGCACTTGTCGGTAATTCATGTTTTGAAGAAATTGGCATTTTAAGTTCACACAATGTGTGTAAAAGACCTAAGATTGTAAAATTGAAACAATAATATATTCGCCAATTATTTACCAATTAGTTAGAACAAAGCATCACATAAAAGCTTGTGATAAAGCCTTTGTATTGATATGAAAATCTACATTTTGATTTTTTATCAACAAGTGCAGGGTTTTGCTATAGCCGGTCACATATGGTTTCTATTTCTAGAAGTTCAAATTGGTATTAGAAATAAGGCATGCAATATCAACTTCATTATAGATAAAAAACTGACATGTGATGAAGGAATCTTTTATAATGTGTGTGGTGCTAAGATGAAAATAGTAAATAATTACCATACTTTGGTTTAGGAAACTGTATCATATGCTATACATACCTACATGTATATGATGTGTATGAATAAACAAACTACTGTAAACATGGTAATGTTCGCGGTGCCTTAATTTTCGCGGATTTCGCGCTAATGTCGGCGTCCGCGGATATTAAAACCCGCGAATATATATGCGCAATTTGCAATGCGTGTGAACACTTGCTCGGCCGCGAAATTAAAAATCCGTGAATTTGTTTTTGTGTCGCTCACCACGAAATATTAATCACGCGAAAATAACAACGTTTACAGTAGTCGGTTAATCGTTGAATGTGTTTTTTTAGTTTATCGTTATAGGAATTTCTGTTAATATAGAAGTAGTCTTTCCCAAATATCAGAATATGTTCTGACTATAATTCTTATGTTAGATCATTAAAGTTACAAAGGATTTTTGTTCTTCATACTTCATACTTTCAAGATACTGGAAGCCCAGGTTGAAAAAACAGTTGAAAATTAGTTGCCAACTGGCCTACCAGTTGATACCAGTTGGCCAACTGGTTTCAATATGGAAATTGGTACACTGGAATCAACTGGAACAACCAGTAAGAATCCAGTAAGAAAACCAGTTGAAACTAATATAAAACCATTAAGAAACCAGGGATTAACCAGTACATGAAGACCAGTTAAAGTAGTTGGTTTCAACTGGTATTTTGAATTGGTTTCAACTGGTATTTCTATTGGTTTTAACTGGTCTGCTGCATCTGTCCATTTATCTTTACTGGGAACCGGGAATTTTAACTGCTACCGTTTGATGCCAGTTAAAACCAGTAAAAACCAGTTGAATTTCCAACTGGTTTCAACTGTTTTTTCGACCGGGGAGGGGGGCAACAAGAGATACATGTCTTCCCAACTTTAATGAAGAAATGACACGGTGGTGTCATTGAGCCTCTGACGAAAGCTGAGGCCATCCAAACTTACTCTTATTCCCAACTTTAGAATAATTAAATCAGCCCACTCAGCATTATTAAAATCACAAAGTTATTATTTGTGGATCCTTTCTCTTTTTTTAATGAACAGTTCTTATCCAAGAATGGAAGGGGAAAAAAAAGTTTATTCAAACAAAAGAACATTGATGTTCATTTTTATACTCGCCATATACATACTAAAGTGGAGCAATATGATTGCTGTATATATATCAATCTCAGAAATCTGTATTTATAGTTACAGTGGAACTTCATTATAACGAGCTTGAGACTATATTCATTTACCTTGTTATACTGGCTTTCTTGTTATATCAGGGGTAAAAAGCACAAGAATATAATGAGCTCAAACAGAAAGATTATCTTGTTATAAGAGGTTTTGTTGTATCAGAACTCTTTAGCTTTATAATGTGGTTTCACTGTAGTATGTTTATAGAAAGTAAATATTGTATTTGTATTTGTTTGTTTCATTGTTAGAGTTTTTTTATCAGAGTATAGTGCATGTTTAACATGTTAGTGTATATTTTAATATTTGAAGTGCAATTTTTAAGTTTACAAATTATAAGTTGATGCGTCTCCAAACAGGGGGAAAAATTACAACTGAAGTAGCACAAGATGTACAGTGTTTTAAAGCTTCTCACAAGCTTGAGCATTGAAAAGGGTTATTGGGAAGAACCACAGACTAGCTAGGGCACTTTGTAGCTCAGTTGGTAGAGCACCGGTCTAGAAATCAGACCAGTGCGCATGTAGTCATGTCAAAGCCCTATTTTCTTTGCTCATTTTTTAAAATGAAATTGGGAGTTATTCTACATTCATGAAAGAATATCTTACATTTGAAATAAAATGTTTGTTTTCTTAAAATGATGCTGATATGAAAAAAGGCTCAGTATGATGGCCATTCATGCTTTCAATCTTAACTGCAACTCATTTCATTATTATCCATCTAAAAATTGATGCAATGCCATTATGTGCAATGTTACTTGGTACATTACTGATTGATACTTAGTTATAATTTATCATACCATATATTATTTTTCTATTTTCCTTCTAACTTTCAATAACAGTTGTCATGATTAAAAGTGTTAAACTGCGAACAATTTCAGAAAAGTTGATTTAATTATCATTGGGTTTAGTGCCCAGTTTATATAGCTTCTGACTAATCAAACAATAAAAAAAAAGGGTTTCAAGGGTCTTTGTGGCTCGATGGTTGAGCACCGGTCTAGCAATCCAGAGGTCTCAGGGGTTCAATTCCCGGTGAAGCCTATTTTTCTTTGTTTATTTTCATTAAATTTTGTCTCATATTATACAAATCAATGCAATGCCAGTGTGCAATCGCTTGAGAACATACGATGACACACGCAGTACCCCAGGGTACCGTTGTACCCCGGTATCCCGCGTTGTGTAGCGCCATCTTGTGTCCACTTGAAGTACAACCGTATTGCGTTGTGCATGCAGTGCAGCGCGTGATTGTATGCACGCTATACCCACAGTACAGCCCTAAAAATTAAATAAATAATTAAACAAAATGGCGGATTTTCGTCTGGTACCCCAGGGTACCGTTTATGTCATCACATATCAACTATAGTAATAAGTGCTTGTCAGAAATTGTTCTCTAAGTATATGCTTCACTCTCCCTTTTCCTCATTATACTTTTAAGGAAAACAAATATATAAAACCCCATCTCATTCATGCAATGGCAACCTGTGCAATGTAAGTCTATCTTTCGACGCTCCCATCGTTACTAAAAAGTTATCAAACTTTTTTTTAAAACATGTATTAGCACTGATATATTTGATGGTATATTTGTTTGAATTTTCTTGTTTGTTTGTTTGTTTGTTTTGGTACTATACTGCACTCTTGTAAAGTTATCATTTTTATTTGTAAATAATAGAGTATTATTTTATTAAGAGGGAAAGTTTGAACTAATTTTATCTGCTCCATGAGTATTTTTGGGTTAAGACTGTCCTTGACAGGACTTAATATAATGGGAAGAAAAATCAATCATCACGTTATTACACTAAAAAAATTAATAAGACGCCAAAAAGAGTTAGGGTGACAGTAGTGAGGCCTGTAAAGTGTCTAACTCCACGAAAATTACTTGGAGCTTTCTCGTTTCTCTTCTACCGTGTTGTTTAGCTTATGGTAAGAGAAGAATAAAGTAGGGTTAGATTTTTTCAAATGCCCCTTTAGTATGACTATATCTATCATTCAGCTCAAAAGCGTTAACAAGCGGTCATAAACCTCATAAACGTCCGTTGTAAAAAGCTGACGCATATTTTCGCTTTTTTAACCAGGAAAGCATTGTTCTTTTTCAATGAAACTCTCACACATCATTCGGACATATCTTACAATGATTTTGGTACAGGATTGAAGTCTCAAATGTCATTTTGGGCAATATCTGACACTTTACAGGCCTCACTTTAAGTAAGATTTAATATTAGTAAGGGGGACAAATCTGAAGCACAAAGTGATCTCCAGACCCTTTACCCTGTCCAAAAGAAGGGATTAAGGTTGGACATTAAATCAAATAGATTTTATTTTATTGTTTAATAGCGGTACAGATTTCTAAACTCCAGAGAAAAAGAAGTGCATTTATTTCCTAAACACGATCCATTAGTGTTCAGTTTGTAATCCACATATCCACACCAGAGTAGAAAGGAAGTTACATGTACAGCACTGTCGGCAAATCGTTTTATTAAAGAGGTGTAAGGTTTTTTTATATGTGGGTCACGATTGGAGTGACTCTAGTGTATGTGTATTCCCATACGTCCATTAGTTCCTAGTTTTTTAATCAATACCCCTTTATCAACAGTAAAGAAGAAAGGGTTTCTGCCAATTTGCCATTGCCCGACTTTTGAAGGTGTAAATCTGTTAAACCTTTTGTTCTTCTTGGCAGATATAAATGAGAGCGTCTTTTATTTCAATTGAATATTTGAGTATTAAGTAACTAGTACATTTGTTAAAAAACAAATGTTGATGTGTTAATGCATCGGTCACCATCAATATAATCTTGTTACTTTGAGTACCAAAGAAAATAGTACTGAGTTCTAACAGTATCATATCTTTGTTAACATTAAACAAGGCTTTGTGGAGAAGAAAATAAATTCCCACCCTAACCCCAAAATATGAAGGATATTATTACTAGTTTGAGAAGCATGGATTTGCAACACACTTGCTGTTTTTTATTGTACTTTTATCGACAAGGCAATGTTTTACAAATATCTATATCTTGATAAGTATTCTAATTTGTTTAATTTGATTTTAAAATAAACTTTGATATTTTTCTGTGGCATGTGTATTCATGATAATATGAAGTGTTTTTAAATTGATATCGTCATATATTTTGGGAAAGTGCTATTTGTTATTCTGTAACATTTACTCAACATTATTATGATGACTGCAATACACATATTAATTGGACAAAATATGTTTTTGTTCTTTTTGAACAGTTTATAGTTAGCAGTTTCATGCTTTTTATTCCTTGTACATGCATTTGTTAAAAGTGAAACTTTGGTGTAATAACTCTTTAACAAGAAATAATTGTACATTAAAAGAATTTTGTTGACTTTGCTTCATAGCTGTGTTATATTATATACAATTGTATAAAAAACATTTATTTGCAAATGAGAATTGTTGAAAATAAATACATTTAATTCCATAACAGAAAACTCGATGTCCAATGTATTCTTGGGTCTCTTTTATACATTAAAGTGATTGATTATGATGGAGTTTGTTGTACTGAATGTTGTATGTGTGGATGTGGGTGGTGGCAAGATTGGTAGAGCACGGGCTTTCCAATCGATGTGAGATCCCGAGTTCAAACCATACCCACCAGGTTTTTTCTCAGAAAGACAATTAATCTACTATTGCTGCTCTCTACCCAGATGTTAGATGGCATGCTGAACCCACAATATATAGCGCCACTTACGAGAGAGATATGCACAACGAGGAAGGTCTGCACAACATTGTGTGATCGCTGTTATGCAGATCTCTCTCGTTGGCGGCGCTTTCGAGGGTCTAGATTATAGACTACCCAGATGTATAAATGGGGACCCGGTAGGAGGTGAAAGCCTTTATGTGAAGGATATTCTCAATGCCCATGAGCCGCTTGGAAGGAATGCTCCACAGGAAGAGCACAATGTGTGCTGGTTTGCATTGTATCCTATGACCGGGGTGATAATAGTTTAACGCGCTTAGAGATGATATTGTATCATATAAAGTGCTATATAAATCAAACATATTATCATTATTATTATTATGAATATAACTAACTGTCCACACTTTTTTTTATTATTTCTGTTCTGCCCTATAGCCCCTGTATGTAAAAATAATGATGTCTGCAATGATATCCAGGACGATATCTTGCATGCTCTTACGGAAATCGGCACATATTTTAATATTGCAAAGATTATAGCATTAACGTGACATCTGCCACAAATGTGAAACAGAATGTCTTTGAAAGTATGACTCCTTCCCGTAAAATACTGATTTTTCTTTCATGATGTTAAAATCAAAACAAACTTCTACCACACAAATTTAATTTTGTTTATTTCCACAAATTTTGATAAAACATTGCAAAATAACACAATATAAATACAAACAAGAGGCCATTGTCCTATCAAAGGCTTCTCCCGAACAAATAAGGTAATTATAATACGTATACATATGAGTGTTAACGAAAAATGGACATCCCCCAAAACATACAAAAAAAACAAAGCAAAGGTGTAAATTATATCACATGACATCAAAAGGCAAAGTTTACATAATTTTAGTGTTTGTTTATGGAGCATTTCCAACTATTCAATACTGTAATTTAGCTTTAACTTGATTTGATGTTATGATAGTTACTCTTCAAAGTCTCAAAGGCCCGAATACTCATCAGTGGCTCAACTTGAGCCCTGCATAAAAAGACAAAGACTACCGATAACCAGTTAACCCACTTTGCACCAGAAGACATATTGTCTCGTTCCTATTGTCCCCGGAGATATTCTATAATGATCTTCTTTCATTATCCAGTCAATCCCTTGAGTTCTGATTATAGGCATCAGGACAATGGGCCCTTTTAAATTCAGTCATAGTACAGTCCGTCATCTGCCAAATTGCGTCCTGGATCATCCTGGATGCTGTATTGCTGGTGACCTGTTATACTATGACTGAATTTCAAATGGCCCATTGTCCTGATGCCTTACATGTGTGTGTGTGTGTGTGTGTATAATCAGAACTCAAGGGATTGACTGGATAATGAAAGGAAACCATTATAATATCTCCGGGGACCATAGCTACAAGACAATAGGTCTGCTGGTGCAAAGTGTTACCGGTAGTCTTTGTCTTTTTAGGCCAAGCTCAAGTTGAGCCACTGATGAGAATTCGGGCCAAAGTGATTTAATATACTTCTTCTAATTTTCTAAAAGTGATGCATAATACATTATGTATGCCGAATCAAAGGTAAATTATTCTGCATAATGCAGAAAATGTGTCTTCTTGAATGTGCATTACATACATGGTGTACTGCCAAACTGCATGAAATAAATGTTATCATGCATTTTTACAGGGACATTATATGCCTTGTAATGATTATGATATTAATTAGAGTTGTTTACATCACAAACTAGAGGCACATTATTTATGCGGCCGAGTTCTCGCTAATGAATTGTAGACTATCTTTATCTTATAATGTAAGTTGGACAAATTTTAATAAAAATAATAATTTACAATGATAATGACTGTTTGACTATTTAATGCACAATTATGATATCATGAACAAATGAATGCTTTAATTACAAGATGAGTCTTACAAATCCTTTGGTCAAGGATGAAAGAAAAATAATTATTTCTTAATTATTTCAGCTATCAAAATTGATATGGGCACTGACAGTCGACAGTCACGGAATAACTTCACACCGCACTTTTTATCGCATGTCGCCCTCTTGAGGCGAACATATGCCATTTCATTATACGATATCCATAACATTTCGGGAATTCCGGAGAGCACGAAACGTGACCAAAATCAACGCAAATTATCAACTTTCTAGACCCAAGGGACTGATTATTGTATTGACGTAAGCTTCAGTGTGATCATGTGTTTAGTAATGTACAGTCTAAATTTATTATATCATATGGAATGATTTGTATTACTGAAAATTAGCGAAGGACTCGAACGTCGTAGTAAACATTCTCCTGTCATTGATTTTGTGTTGTAATCTGTATTCCGAATTCTTGTGACATGACGTTATAATTGATGTTTTATTACACCATCACATCATGGCATCATACATTCATTAAAGAATCATATGCTCGACTCATTGAGTACTCGTCGAGGTAACCTAACCAGGCTCTGTGCGTAGCACAGAGCCTGGCATATTGAAGTGTGTGTTAGGTGTATCGCTCGTAACAATTATTGGTAAAAATAGTATGGTATTGGGTCCTATTACCGGATACCATTTCTTTACGCCATGACAACGATCAACATGAAGAACAGAGATATGATTATGAATAAAACAAAAATAAGTGATCTATATATTCTCAAGATAAAGAATTGATAACTTATTTCGTAGAAAAAAGCGGCAAACTTACGCAAATTGAACTTTTACGGCACCCTTTCAAGAAGCAGAATTTTTTGTAGCGCACAAACCGGGTTGTATTAACCGGACGCACCAAACGTGAATGTTTGCATGGGAATGTCATTGACTTGCGCGCTGCCACTGGTGCGCGGCAAAACGCGCGTATAACGCCTCAGGGCGCTTATTTTCTTCGGGAAATGGTGGAAAATGTTTGCTAAACATCCATTTATTATCCTCCGTTAATGCCGACTTTCAAATTCAACTTTCAAAATTCGAACGTTTTTCCTATTGGAATTTGCATGTACGGTAATACAACCCGTTCGGTATTGCAACCCCTTGCTATATATAAGATACTATACAATTTATATCTGGTTTTATACTTACGATGGATGTTATCCATGGACATCAATGGTCCACTGTCTTAAAACATGAGGCTCCATTCGGTGTATTTATTCACAAAATTAGGTTTTTATCGTCCAGATTGTGGTAAGAAGCAAAAATTCCAAAATGGTATCCGAATTTGTGTCCACAGTGCGCATGCGTGAGGTCACAGGTCAAACTTTGGCGTACGAGCCAAGATGTACTCAATGTTAACCTAACCGCCTGGCATATACATCGCTCGAAATCTTGCAGGAACATGTTTGTAGATGGGCGATGAGGTGTTTTATCCTCTTTAAGCAGATTTTTTAAAAATTTTGTTTACTTGTACTGCACCCTAAAATACCTATGTACGACGGCGCTACACAAAATTGCTATAAAAACAATGATAACCTACCTCAAATTGATTATTTATGTCGATTGTCCTTGTTAGAATCCCGCTGTGCGATGCCGACGGATCGAAAAAAAAAGCCGGATTCTAACAAGGACGATCGACATAAATAATCAATTTGAGGTAAGTTATCATTCTTTTTATAGCAATTTTGTGTAGCGCCGTCGTACATAGGTATTTTAGGGTGCAGTACAAGTAAACAAAATTTAAAAAAAATCTGCTTAAAGAGGATAAAACACCTCATCGCCCATCTACAAACATGTTCCTGCAAGATTTCGAGCGATGTATATGCCAGGCGGTTAGGTTAACATTGAGTACAGTGGCCTGGCTTATATGTATTAGTCAACCGATCGCCACTTACGCGCGGAACCGGAATAAAACCTCGCCTATATATCCCAGCATGCATTGCCGATGACTTTGTAGGCGACAGGACAATTTCGAATATTTGTGCGAAGCCGTTTGGGATTAATCATCAATTTGAGGTAAGTTATTATTCTTTTCATATAATTTCTATGTAGCGCGCAGTTAAAACGCACTTTTGTTCTCTAGAAAAGGTTAACCAAATACAAAAAAATTATAATTAAAGGTGATAAAAACACCTCATCGCAAAAACGCTACACCATTTCGATCGTCAGTAATTCACAGCTCTGTGCTACGCACAGAGCTGATCATAGTTATCGTCGAGGTATATACATTTGCAAATACACATGTTGTACAGCCTTAAATATAAGGAAATATTGTTCAAAATACTGTCAACGTTGAAAATAAAATTAAAAAATGAAATTCAAGTCGAGATGAAAATAATATGGAATTTACACTTTAGACAAAGACAACGGTATCAAAACTAATTATATCTGGTACTTTGCCTGGTGGTCCAACAGAGAAAATGATAATGTTTGTATTTACCGCCACAGCTCTGGCAGCCTCTGCGTGCTTGTTCCTTCATCATGTTCATGCGCGCACAACCAAACACTAACACACAAAACCCTATCAAAAGCCACTGCGTGCTACGCTTATTTTGGCACGCTGAACAAGCAGGAGGAAAGTGGTAAAAATGTGATGAAAATTGCCGATTATTGTCTTTTTTAGAGCATTAATTTCCTTCTTTAAAGGAATTATATTGACTTATCATCGGGGGGGAAACCCCCCGAACCCCCGATCTAAATTTCTAGACAAAAGAACATCGGAAACTTACAGAAAGTGAAAAAATCAGAGTAAAGCCGTGGCGGTAAAGTGTAATTTACCCTAATATTTTATTATCATGATTATGGGGCAGTGAGGGGAACACTGTCATGTTGAGACTGTGAGCGTATAGTGTAATTCAATGGCGATGCATTACACTACATGCACCGGCTGTCCTCGCGTCGCCTACTAATACTGTTCGTGCATATTATATCTACGTACAGAATCGCATTGCGACAGTGCAATTTGTTTTCGCGCGGCGTGCCGGCAGTGTACATTGATTGCGCGAGGGGTGTTCGCAAATTCACTTTGACCAGGCCAGTTGTTAATGGTTCAACCCGACGCTACCGGGATTAAATAGAATAATAGTACCAGAGTAGTGTGTCATGACAGAACAGGTATGACTACATGTAGAAGGCTGGGGGGAAGAGATGGATTTCGGCTATGTCTACTCGGATAGTAAATGTACTTGCAGGCGATATGGCTAATAGTAATAGTTATGCGCGGTGTGGTTGGGATACCACTGTTACTAGGTGTATGAATATTAACTCCTTGAGTGCCAAGCTCGCATTTTTGCAAGTTACAATACACACAAATGCCATAGAGCATTAAAATCCCTGGCACTTTAAGAGTTAACACAGTGTTCGTTGAACAAAGCCAAACGTAAGACCATTATGTATTTATACAGACATGCCATGGCATCAAATTGATCAATAATTGATCAAAAACATCTAGTTTGTGGCTAGGGAGACGGGGGATCCCCCTAGTGTTTTCTTGGACAATAAAGGCAGCTTTGTCTATATGCTTTTTACATGGCAAAGGAGCAAGGGGTTAATGCAGCATGCAGTTAACCCCTTGACTTGCAGGGGTGGTCTATGGGGCTAAACCATTTCAGGAGTAGACCTGCTTCTAGTTCTAATAAAACTTCAAGCCTCATTGGGACTTTTATTCAGTTAATTTGAAATTTACATGATATGTATATAGTGCAGACCAGGGCTCGACACTCGCACTGGCCCGCTGGCCCGGGGCCAGTGAAATTGCACTTCGGACCAGCAAAAATGTATAAAAGTCATACTTTGGTGGCCCGATCGGGCAAGCAGATTTTTTAACCCAACATTGAAAAATTGAAAAATCTTGTTTTCTACCATGTCATACTTCTTCTATAATCACATGTTGATCAGGAAAGAGTGATATTTTAAAAAGTAAAAGTTTACTCATGAAATATCATTTTCGGGCCAGTAAATTTTTCTTTCGGGCCACCAGAAAAGGGGAAGAAATTATTTTACTGGCCCGACCGGGCCACTGACAAAAATGTAAGTGTGGAGCCCTGTATAGTGTGTTAAAAGCTTCTAATTTGTCCCCCTCTTTGTTTTTGTTTTTTTCATCTACAGTTCAGATGTCTACACGAGTTTAAAAGTAAGGACTGTTGCCACCAGCGATGAGCAGACGATTGGGAATTCTTTAATTTGAAGCTGAAATCTAAGAATAAAGGATCTTGGGTTGACTTACTTAAAGAAATTTGGGCTAAATTATTGATTAATTCAGAATTGTCACAGATTCTCTTAAATTAATTTCCATAATTTGTTTTCACTGAGAATGGCAGTGAATAAACATTGATTGGAGAAGTGCCAATATAAAACAGAATAGAGACATTTGCTCCATACTTATTTATATATGAAGTGAAAAAGCCACACTCCACTGTTGACAATTTAATCCTTTGGATAAGCCATTTGGAGGTTGTTGCACTTTTGTACATTGAACCGTGGAACTGGTTGGAACCGGCTTTGCGTTGCCATGCCGATCTACCACGAGAAGCAGCGCTGGGAGTTGTGCGCCCTCCACGCACTCAACAACGTGTTCCAGGATGGCAAGGCATTCACCAAACAGTCCATGGACGAGCTGTGTCAAAGGTCAGTATTTGCAATTTCTTCGTACACGAGAAGAATATCTCTTTTATTTTGGGGGCCATTCTTCAAGCCTTTCTGCAATCTTCCAACAAGAAATATCTGACGTCTCTTACTTACTGTATCCACATTACCTTCTTCAGCTACAAATTCATTGAAGTTTATCATAAAGTCAACATTCAATATGCATGTAAATTGTATTGCAGCATTTAAACAAATTGAACAACTGCTAGTGACATTTTGCCCATCAGCAATCATTTCCATCTGTAGCAAGAGATTTGCCTTTTGAAATTTGAATAAGACACAAATATGAACAATAATATTAAAAGATTACTTTATTCAAAACCTGTCCTCAATTCGTTTTGCTTAATTTAGAGATAAACCTTTTTTAATTGAACTAGAGAAAAATATTTGTAAACAATAATATCCAAAGAAAATGTATGAATGCTAAAAGCCTGTCTTTGATTTCTTGTTGTATTATGCAGCTTATCCCCCGGGTCTGTGCTGATGAATCCACACAAGAGCATGCTGGGACTGGGCAACTATGACGTCAACGTTATCATGGCCGCCGTCCAGCAGAGGGACTGCGAGGCAGTGTGGTGGGACAAGAGGAGGTAAGAACTTTATCATACTGTTGTGTGTCTTTGGGAATGCATAGGCAACGCATTGATAGTGGGCATTTTTGACATGCTAGCGGATGCATTGTCTATGTAGACTGTGCAACCAGGTAAATGCTGGGATTGGGTAACTATGATGTCAACGTCATCATGGCCGCCGTCCAGCAGAGGGACTGTGAGGCAGTGTGGTGGGACAAGAAGAGGTAAGAACTTGACCATACTGTTGTGTGTCTTAGGCAATGCATAGGCAACGCATGGGTAGTGGGCATTTTTGTTATGCTAGCGCATGTATTGTCAATGTAGACTGTGCAACCAGGTAAATGCTGTGACTGGGCAACTATGACGTCAACGTCATCATGGCTGCCGTCAGCAGAGGGACTGCGAGGCAGTCTGGTGGGACAAGAGGAGGTAAGAATTTGACCATACTGTTGTGTGTCTTAGGCAATGCATAGGCAACGCATGGGTAGTGGGCATTTTTTTTATGCTAGCGCATGTATTGTCAATGTAGACTGTGCAACCAGGTAAATGCTGGGACTGGGCAACTATGACGTCAACGTCATCATGGCCGCCGTCCAGCAGAGGGACTGCGAGGCAGTCTGGTGGGACAAGAGGAGGTACCGTAAAACTCCGTGTATAAGGCGCACTTTTTTCCGTCGGAACAAATTTCAAAGTCGGGGGTGCGCCTTATACACAGGTACAGCAAAAAAAAAAAAAAAAAAAAAAAAAAAAAAAAAAAAATTTAAGAATTTTTTTGGGGGGACACCCTCTAGTCATGTTCAATGCATATAACACTGGTCTAGTGCATGACAAGAGCTTGCCATCTGTTGTAGCATTCAGCAAGATATACCTTTTTTCTCACAATAAAAATGTTGGTTACAGATGTAAAAATTGCAAGTTTATTGAGCAAATTACTGCTGTTAATGAATATTCATACATTCGTGAGCAGCAGTACTCATTATATATGCACTTATCTAACCAGTGGTTATAAATTTTGCTCACAATTGAAAATAGTTAAATAGTTAAAGTTATTTAAGTTAGAAAATTGCACTATATTTAATGACTATAAGTGCTTATGAATATTCATGAATATATGAATATGAATATTCATGAGCACCAGTGTTATTGCTCAATGTGTGCAATTTTTGTGCTAACCACTATTTTGTATGTGAAAAAAGTATATGATGATGAAAGCTACAATTGACATTAAGCCCTTGATATGCCCTAGACCAGCGATGTAAGTGTTCCAACATGACTACAGGGTGTCCCAAAAAATTCTAAAAAAAATTCTTAACAAAAAAAAAAAAAAAAAAAAAAAAAATTTTTTTTTTTTTTATTTTTTTTTTTAGAAAGTTGGGGGTGCGCCTTATACACGAGTGCGCCTTATACACGGAGTTTTACGGTAAGAACTTGACCATACTGTTGTGTGTCTTAGGCAATGCATAGGCAACGCATGGGTAGTGGGCATTTTTGGTATGCTAGCGCATGTATTGTCAATGTAGACTGTGCAACCAGGTAAATGCTGGGACTGGGCAACTATGACGTCAACATCATCATGGCTGCTGTCCAGCAGAGGGACTGCGAAGCTGTGTGGTGGGACAAAAGGAGGTAAGGACTTGTTTGAACCCCTGTAGCCCATTTCATAAAACACTTGCAATTGTTGTTAGTGTCCTATTATTGTAAATTTTTGGCCAACAGCCGATCAGCATGGAGCATTACAGCTGTTGCCATGGTAGTTACAATAATTGGACACTTACAACAATGTGTTTTATGAAATGGGCTACTGTGATCGGGGTGTGGCAAGACGAGTAGAGTGTGCAATTTCCAATCATGGGATCCTGAGTTCTAATCAAGTGTTTGCCTGTGATTTTCTCATTACTTGAAGGGAATTGTTCCCTATGGAGTGGTGAGGGTGCAAACAATTATGTACATGTAAAGATAATGTAAAGTGCTAAGAGATGATCCTGTAACATGAAAGGCATTTAATAACAAACCAATAATGTTTGTCTCTCCCATCGAAGATGGAGTTGGAAGTGAGATTAGGCATCCAAATGGCATGCGTCCGTTTGTCAGTCCATCCGTCTAGCCATTCATATGTCTGTCCTTCCACCAGAAATGTTAAGTTTATTTACAAGTCCCTGTTACCCTTAATCCATTTTGAACCAAACTTGGGTCAATTATAGATGCATTAGGGGGGGAATACATTTTGTAGTATGGTCAAAGGTCACAAGCCCCAGTCGTTTTTTAGTATCAACTCTGAATTTTTATTGTATTCATTGATCCAATGTTATTCCTTCTTTCCAGGAGCCTGGAACAACTCGAAGTCGACAACATTCTCGGGTTCATCATGAACGTGCCCTCCGCATTCCAGCTGGGCTTCGTGAGCGTTCCGATCCGCCGCAAGCACTGGATCGCTCTCCGTCACATCGAGGGCGCGTACTACAACCTCGACTCCAAACTGGGTAAGCCGGCGTCGATTGGCAACACCCCCGCGGCCTTCCTGGACTTTCTGCAATCTCAACTCAAACTGAAGGGCTGCGAACTGCTGCTGATCGTCGACAGGGACGTGTGTGAACTCCGCACGTGGAAACGGGAAGCGTGATGCGGGGTGGGAAGTTCCAGCGACAGAGACGTGAGTGGACTCAAGCTGTTTGAAGATATAGGGAGATACGTGGACTCCTGCATGTGCGCGATACACGAGTAAGTCTAATTACAGGGACATTTATGTGAACTGGATACAGGATGCAGAATGCACGATACCTGAACTGGTCCCGTATATAAGGGTCATAAGTGAACTCGGTATATACTGTACCTATGCGTAATATGCATTTGGAAAATAGCTTGCCCTGTGATACAGATATCTGTGTGAACTCGGTACACAGGACCGGTATGAATGACGCGTTCCAATCCCCATGACTAGGTCTTGTAAAAGCCACACTTAGGATGTCGAAAGCATGAGCTGGTCCTATGAAAGAGACGGGTGTGGATCTCATAGCCCAATCTGGATTCATGCATATGGATGTTGCATGTTAGATTTGTCCATGTAAGATGAATGTGTGTGGACGTTGCCATACATGTATAATATTGGTGACCAGTTCCGATACTACATACAGTATGTATCATGATTAGGCATTTGTGAACTGCGTGTGTGCACATGCGTATTGCAAGTGAGATATGCCGCGGTGAAAAGGACGCGTGTGAACCTTGCCCATTGATGCAGGCTGTGTTTTAGCCTGTTGAGGGATAAAGGATGTAGAGGAACAATGGAGGAATCCACTACATGTACATTGTACATGCGCGCACGTTTGTGAATTATGGTTCCTCAATATGTGCCAATGCGACACACAGAAGCAAGAAGTGATGCTACATGTATGTATAAAGGTTTGCACACTGTAGTTCCATACTGCGATTGGTTACAGTGGGGAAAAAAGGCGATGGTTTACAACTCGACCCAACCTACAAATCATTAGTATGACATATTAGTACTTTTGTTAATGATTGTGTCCCAGTCTACCCTGTAAACAGAGCCAGAACAATGCAAGTGTTAAAAGAAGCCAACAAATTTATATATCACTGTCATTTTTATAGTACATTTTATAAGACTATAGTCTAGCCAACAAATTGTCACTGTCATTTATATAGTACATTTTATAAGACTACCTTTAGTCAATTTTGTATGCCCTGAAAGTTACGGTAATTTAGTGTTACAACATAGACCTGGGCCGGTATTCAATTCAATACTTAAGTCAAAATTTTGTGTAAGTAAATAACTAGTATTGAGATTTGATTAATTCATCAACTGAAAAACTTGCCCAAATTTTGATGCCATAATGTCTTCAAATATTTAATTTAGATTTTGTTTTACTGAAGTAAAAGTTAAAAAAAAACGCTTTTCACACAAGTTCTCAGCCTAGTAAATTTCTTACTTTAATCTAAGTATTGAATTGACTACCAGCCCTGGTATCAATCCGTCATTTTATTGCTACATTAATGCCGTAACTGCCACAGAATAGCCAAGTCCTGCTGCATTTCTCAAAGCCTCAAAGCCTCTTGGAGGCTCTAAAGGCAATACTTTACGCAGTGCTTGAATGGCAAACAAATGTTTTTCTTGGTTTTGGACCACTAGAAGTTGAACATCTTGATTTTGTTTGCCTGAGTGGGCCACAAGGCAAAAACAGTAAATTTATGGGAAGGTGTGACCATGAACTTACTGATCCAGAGGCTTACTTTATTACAGTTCATATAATTATACATATAACTATAAAATTATGCATATTATGATGAACAAAAAATATTTATTTGTGATTAGTAAGTCGTAGTATTTTGTTTTTTTACGAGTATATTGCACTTTATATAAATAGTACTGTACAAAGACCCTACAAGGAAGGGTAGATGATTGATTTATTTGTAGTTGCACGACTTGCACCGTTAAGATTATATATTTTGTTCTATTATTTATACTTGCCAATCTCAATGTTGTAGACAACTAGTCATAAATACCAATCACCAGAATACTTTATATTTGGTAATCATGGTTTAAAATATAGTAGTAAATCATGTCCGTCCTATCATTGCAGAATCTTCATCGAAACGACAATTAATTATGTATAGCTTTTGACTTACTCGAGCACGGAAAAGGGTTACTGGGAAGAAACACTGACTAGGGTCCTTCGTAGCTCAGTTGGTAGAGCACCGTTCTAGCAATCTGGAATTAGAGGGGTCAAGTCCCACCAAAGCTGACATTTCTTTGGTTGTTTTCCATGCAATAGTTTGTAGCTAGTCTGCATTTCCTCAAATTTAGAATCGGTCAAACCTGTCTGTAAAGACCGCCCAAGAGAGACTTAAAAAGATGGTCTCAATGAGCAGGGGGTCTTTGTAGACAGACCTATTCACATGGAAACGGGGTGTTTCACAAAGATCCCAAGTCGAACTTAAAGTGAAACTGGTAAAGTGTCTAACTCCACGAAAATTACTTGGAGCTTCCACATTTCTCTTCTACCGTGTTGTTTGGCTTATGGTAAGAGAAGAATAAAATAGGGTCGGATTTGTTTTAATGTCCCTTTAGTATGACGATATCTATCATCGATAATCATTCAGCTCAAGAGCGTTAATGAACGGTCATAAACCTCATACACGTTATACAGTAATTCGTTGTAAAAGCTGATGCAAATTTTCGCTTTTTTAACCAGGAAAGCAGTGTTCTTTTTAGCTCACCTGAGCCAAAGGCTCAGGTGAGCTATTGTGATCGCTTTTCGTCCGTCGTCCGTCGTCCGTCGTCCGTCGTCCGTCGTGCGTCGTGCGTCGTGCGTCGTCCGTCGTCCGTCGTCCGTCGTCCGTAAACTTTTTACATTTTCATCTTCTTCTCCAGAACCAATGATCGGATTCCAACCAAACTTGGCAGGAATCATATTTAGGGGTAGAGGAACCAAAGTTGCTAAAATGGTGGGCGTGGCCCCCAGGGGGGCCCTGGGGGAGGGCACCAAATGTAAAAAATATGTAAATTTTAAACATCTTCTTCTCAAGATCCAGAAGTATGACAGACCTGATATTTCATATTTAGATGCCTCTATTGATGAAGAATGAAAGTTGTTCACAAGATTTTTGTGGGTGGTCCCATAAGGGCCCTGTGGGCGTAACAGTTTTTTTTGGGGCCCTACCATAGGAAATATACATTTTCATCTTCTTCTCCAGAATCAATGATTAGATTCCAACCAAACATAAAAGGAATCATCTTTAGGGGTAGAGGAACCAAAGTTGCTAAAATGGTGGGCGTGGCCCCTAGGGGGGCCCTGGAGGAGGGCACCAAGTGTAAAAAATATGTAAATTTTAAACATCTTCTTCTCAAGATCCAGAAGTATGACAGACCTGATATTTCATATGTAGATGCCTCTATTGATGAAGAATGAAAGTTGTTCACAAGATTTTTGTGGGTGGCCCCACAAGGGCCCTGTGGGCGTAACAGTTTTTTTGGGGGCCCTACCATAGGAAATATACATTTTCATCTTCTTCTCCAGAACCAATGATTAGATTCCAACCAAACATGGCAGGAATCATCCTTAGGGGTAGAGGAATCGAAGTTGCTAAAATGGTGGGCGTGGCCCTCAGGGGGGCCCTGGGGGAGGGCACCAAGTGTAAAAAATATGTTAATTTTAAATATCTTCTTCTCAAGATCCAGAAGTATGACAGGCCATCGCAGAATGGCCCCATAGGGTCCCTATGTGAGTGGGGTTAATATGCTGAAGTGGTCAGTGGCTGGTGAAATGTGTTAAGCTTTGTCTTATATGTGTGTCTGTCTTTTTTTATGATTCACCCAAACATTATGGTAAATCATAATGTTAGGTACAGGGGATCAAAAGTTATTGATTAAATAGTACATCACATTATAGATTTTGGCATGATTTCAACTGATTTCATATCTTCTGAGGGTGCCAGAGAGAACATGCGCCAGATGTGAATTGATTGACCTCAGGTGAGCGTCGTGCCCCCCTGGGGCTCTTGTTCAATGATACTTTCACACATCATTTGGACATATTTTACAATGATTTCGGTATAGGATTGAAGTCTCAAATGTAATTTTGGGCAATATCTGACACTTTACAGGTGCACCTTTAACACTAAGTTGGACTTAAAAACTATGGAAAGCCATTGGTTTATTTGTAAAATTGTTAAACAAGTACTTTAAACAGGCCTGCAATTTTGATAAAAATCATTAACATTTTCTTGTATCAAAAAGACTTCAAGTTATTGATGTGAAATTTTGTGGAAAGTTACAAATATTTCACACTTGGGCTCTTGAATATGTTTAATTCCGAAGCTACAAATGGCTTAAGTTCAACTTGGGATCTTTGTGAAACACCCCCTATTTGTTAGGGAAGCAAAACTATTGTGAATTTCAGAAGCAGATGGTCTTCAATAGACAGGTGGCCGCTAGAGCAGGTTGAACTGTACTAATATTAAAGGGTACCACCACCTAAAAATAATATTCTTATTAAAGAAAGGTAACATCTTTAGTATTCCATTCCATCAACAAGTTCACAAAAATATATTTCCAGAAAGAAAAAAAAAAAATTGGAAAACGCATCACCATTCTATTAAAAGCATGCGTTCATGCGGTCTGAATTGCGAAGACTAATGTGTGCAGAGCGAATGAATCGCCCGGGAATCTATTGTCTACAAACGTACGCGTGAATAGCATTGGCGCACTCTCAAATGGTTGGCCCGTATGGAACCAGGAAATAGTAGTGGTTCCGTAAGTGGTAGAAATGAATTGCTTTGTTTATGAATTACACAACCCTTTGCAAACAAAATGTTGGGTATCTATTTGATATCACAAAATGGTACCAAAACATTATAATTATGTGTTGTTCTTTGCCTGGTGGTCCCCTTTCATGCCCCCATGCCCCGACCCCACCCTCCTACATAAGTTTGATTCCTCTGTTGAATTGCACAAAAACGTTTGACCAGTTAATGATATATATACCTCATGATTGATAATACCTGTTGAAGGCTGAAAAATGATTGAAATATTGAAAGTGGTAAATATGTTGTTTAGGAGTTCTTGAGGATTGAACACATTTTTTTTTTGTCCTCGGGAGTCAATAGATATTAATTGGTGTCGAATGCATATAAAACAAGAATACTGAATTTTTATAACTTTGATTTGCTCTTCAACAATCAACTCGGTCGTGCCATGCTTATTTGTAGTGGACTGCTACGCAATTGTTTTCTGAAGTCTGGATTCTATATTGATTTTATTTTATTGCTTACCTGTAGAGTAACTTCGTAAGTAACAACAAAATTTGAAACTCCTTTTTTGAAGATTTTCTACCAAAGAGAGACTACATTTTTCTATGCCATGCTCTCGCATCACTATAAAGATCACATTAATATTAATAATGTATTGACAGATTAACAAATTTATTATATAAATAGTTTGTGAAATGTTGAACATGTATTGTCACTTTACGCTTCCTATTCTGACCTTTGACATATTTATCTATGATCCACCTTTGAACCAGCAATCATGTTTTATTTACTTCAAATATGCATGTTTTCATTGTTCTGTTTTCCAGCAAAGTCAATTTCTGTTCACAATGATCTTCTAATAATGTGTATTTTGTAGTTAATTACAAGTACCGTACATCGCGGTGACTTTGGCCGCCGGGGTGACTTTGGCCACTTTTTGAGAAAGATGTATTTTCATCAAGTCTCACTCTTTAGAACTAATTTCTGATTCTATACATTACTGTATAGGAATACATTTGAAACAATAAGAAATTTGTTCTAAAAAGTGATGCTTGATGAAAATACATTCATCTAAAAAAGTCACCCTGGTTTACGGTAGCAAGTCTATATTTTGTTTCATTTGATAGATGTGTAATAAGATCATGCATGTATACAAGGACATTTGTTTGTATTATTTGTTTGATATTGACATAGCCGTACCGGTACTTGTATGTTTAATACAATTATGGGGCAATACAATGTTTGTGTGCATATATTACTTTGTATAATTATATGTCCATGGCTGTTATTTCAAGAAAGTGTGAAATATTTTCTTTATTATGAAGTTTAGGAAAAGTATATAATTTTATTGACACCAACCACAGTAATGTTTATTTTATTTTCATCTCCAACAGAAGATATTTATGAAACTAGTACATTGTGCCCTTTTCTTTATCATTTTTTTCTATAAATATACTTTGTATACAGGTAGGACAATGTATGATGGATTACCATTGACCAAAGAATTTTTGTAAAAATAACGTTTAAGGTTAAGGCCTGAGTATAAAGCATGAAGATTTGTTTTCTTTAAAAGTTACTGAAGGTTTGTTTTTGCAAAAGAACACAAACTGTGATCATTGGATGTTTCATATTCAATCAGTGTGCTTTAATAGATAAAGTACTATGTTTGCATGAATAGCCCAAAATAGTAGTAATAAGTCTTTTTTGATTGGTTATAATTAATGATGTTATGAACAACATTTACTGCCATTGAAGCATTAGAAAATACTACTTACCGTAAAACTCCGTGTATAAGACGCACCCGTGTATAAAATGCACCACCAACTTTCACAGCAAAAAAAAAAGACACCCTGTATTTTTTTAAAAAAGACCCCGAAGTGCTGTTGGAATGCTTATACCACTGGTCTAGGGCATGCCAATAGCTTAATGTTGAATGTAGCATTCATCAACATCATTTTCTCACATAAAAATAGTGGTTAGTACACAAATTGCACATTTATTGAGCAGTAACACTGGTGCTCATAAATATTCATATTCATGAATATTCATGAGCACCAATACTTACTAAATATAATACAATTTTCTAAATTTACTAACAACTATTTTTAATTATGAGCAAAATTTATAACCACTGGTTAGAAAATTGCATATTTAATTAGTACTGCTGCTCACGAATGTATGAATATTCATTAGCAGCAGTATTACTGCTCAATAAACTTGCAATTTTTACATCTGTAACCAATATTTTTTGTGTGAGAAAAAGGTATATTTTGCTGAATGCTGCAACAAACATCAAGCTCTTGTCACGCCCTAAACCATGTGTTATACACATTAAACATGACTACAGGGTGTCAATTTATTTTTTTTATACACAGAGTTTTACGGTATAGTCTTATGTTACTTGCCATTATATAGAAAATACAATTTATATGTCGGGGCCCTTATTCATGAATCTCTGCCAGAATAATTTGCAAAACTTGACATTGATTCATTGCTTAGAAAGAAAACACTCGTCATTGCCATTCTGTTTATAATGGCCCATTTCCATGACACCCTGTTATACCCCTTTGAGCTTCAGTGCGAGCACCCACTTTTGTGATTTTAGTACAAATTAAAAGCCTTAATTAAATGCTCGGGCATAGTAGGTTTTCAAGAAGCCCTTCTTACCGTAGCTGGAAACTTTCACTATTTGATCACCTATTTTCATGTGAAAATTGTATCGAGACTTCAATCATATACCAATTTCATAATAAGATTCTTAAGAATAAACGATGTGAGATTTTCATAGAAAAAGAAAAGTCAGATACTATGGACGTTGAGTATCCAAATTATGAATTTGGATACTCTTGACTATGGTCAAAAGCTTCTATAGATGCTTACAAATTCAATCTTTAATATCTCCATAACTAGGGAGACATTTGAAAAATCAAAACCCATTTCATTATTCTGTTTCTACCATATGCCAAATAACAAGAGAAGTGTAAAAGCTTTTAAGAAAGTGATTTTGGTTGAATTTTACAAAGTTAATGGATCACTTTAACGAATCACATTGCATGAACTACCAGCAAATGCTGTACTGAATTCTGCATTTATGATACAATTAATTGATTTAATTACTATTTCCATTAAAGGGATCTAGTTTAAACATTATCCAAATCCACAATACTTACTAAGAACTCTAGTGGTTCTCTTCATACCTTGTTGTATTAGTATTACCAATAGAAGCATGGAACAGGTTATGGTCTTTCGAATTTCCCTTTTGTTAAAAATATATTTACGATTGAAGTGTTCGAATTGTAATTAACCACTGAAAAGTTATAACTGTTTACAAAGTCAGTGCAATAAGTCTGTGAATATCACTATGCATTTTTGCTCATTATTCAAAAGTTTTACATATTCCTTATTGGACATATCAGATCACAACAATACACATTTTATCAACCATTCATCATTTTTTGCACGTGTCAGCTTAGTTTAATGCTAGACCCCTTTAATTAGTTTTTCCATTAAATTATTTCCATTGTTTAAAATACCAGTAATTCAGTTGATTTCTTTATATCACTCCTTTCCTTTGTATATTTATAATGTGTTGTCCTTCTATAATACATCTCATGTCCCTGTACTTATTTGTATGCATTTATAAAATCTGCTATAACGTGAAGATAGCTTTTGTTTCTCTCTACCGGTATCTAGCATTTGGCGATGAAAATTTAGAGGAGAACATTTAAAAATTTGCTTTTAAGCAAGAATTGGGCCATTATCAAAGAGTCGTGAGCAAAATGTATCTTTTTATTATGTTTAAAAAATGTGCGCTGGTGAGTTTATATATTGATGTATATTGACAATGACTATGAAATATGTATCATGCTCTATGAAATATTTAGTTTAAACTGATGAATGTTATAAAATACATTTACGACATGTTTATGTTTCTTAGTACTAGTACTCATGAAAAAGTAGACGCCGGTAGTATGCATATGACAAAAATATGTTTGTGTAGTACTATAATAATTGTACACTAACTTTATATCATATATAATTTTCTTTGTGGAATCTCGTTTCTTACATGTATATGTACGTATACAGCATTTTGTATGAAGAAAAAGAGAAACTATCAATTCTAAGTAAAATAAACAAAAGTAGAAAAACTTTTCGTGGACTTGTTTGTAAATTTGATCTCGAGATACTGTAATATTGTCGATTGAGAGTGAGAAGGGCATTAAGTTGGGTTAAATTGAGTTCTGTAATTATTCCATCATTATGATTTGATTGCGATGTGCAGGATGTGGTGTAATAGTACACTGTGTTAACGGCGTGGTTTATGTTCGCTTGGTCTACACTCAGTTGGTCTACAACTCATTTGGTCTACTACCTCAATTTCCCCAACTCCAAACACGATCCCTAACCCAAAACCTAACCCTAACCTTAATCCACACCCCTAACCCTAATCAAAATCCATAATTATAATCATAAGCCCCCGAATTTATAATTTTCTAGTAGACCAAATGGGAGTAGACCAAATAGCTGTAGACCAATCGGCAAGTTACCGTGTTAACACCCTACTAACTCTTTTTGAGAAGTAGACAAGGCCCCCGTTGCAGAAAGAGATGCAATTAATTGTAATTTACAATAAATTATTGTAAGTCAGATCAGGGCCCCTGTTGCAGAAAGAGATACAATCGATTGCAATTTAATTGTAAGTCAGCAAATTTGCGTGTTTCAACCAATCAGAATGGCGCATTTAGAACACATGATCTGACTTACAATCAAATCTCTTTCTGCACCGGGGCCCATGTGTTCTATTTTCTGAATTACAATTAATTGTAACTTGCAAACGATTGTATCTCTTTTTGCAACGGGGCCCTGGGGGTGTTTCACAAAGATGTAAGTATTTGAAACTTCCAATATGAATTTAGATCAATAATATCATTATTAATTATTCATTACTGATTTGATTAAACTCGGTGAATACATTTTCCAAGAACTGTTTCAACAATTTTTCAAAGACACCAACAGCTTTCCATAATAGTTAGGTCCAACTTTAAAACTTTGTGAAACACCCCCCCAGGTTTGTTAATATGCACGAGATGACCATGTGACTGATTAATATACATGCAACCATACATTTATCATCGGAACACACTTTACAATCAAAATGAAAAGTACCTTAATTTGTCAAAATCAGTAATTTTATTAATTTTATTTGATAAAAGTACATGTACATAGCCAACCAACATAAGCATACATTGCTGCAAACATGCAAAAGAAATAGTCAGGTTCATTATGTAAAGTTGTAAACTTTTTTTGGGGATTTGTAAACCTATACATTTTTGGAATCTGTATAGTATAAGAAGTCAGAAAACCAATGTTTACAATTTGCCGGAAGCATTTATGGCGGCCATCTTGGATTTTCAAAATGGCCGCCATTACAATAGGTGTTTCTCAATATCTCAGCTTCCAGGTGGCTTATAGTAATGATTTGAACGGCTAAACATATGTTTTCAGGGATGGGGAAGATAGTGGTACAATGTAAAATAAGTTCAAGATAACCGCAAAGCGGCCATCTTGGATTTTCAAAATGGCCGCCTTGAAAATCAGTGTTTTTCCATATTTCAGCATTCAAGTGGCTTAGGGTAAAGAATTGAACGGCTAAACATATGTTTTCAGGGATGGGGTGTAATGGTACAATGTAAAATAAGTCAAACATAACCACAAAGCGGCCATCTTGGATTTTCAAAATGGCCGACTTGAAAATCAGTCTTTTTCATATCTCAGCACTCATCATCTAAGTGGCCTAGAGTCATGATTTCAATGGCTAAACATACATTTTCAGGGATTTGGAAGCCAGGGGTATGAATTAAAATAAGCTTCACACAACCACAAAGCGGCCATCTTGGATTTTCAAAATGGCCACCTTGAAAATGCATTTTGTTTCACTATTTCGGCATGCAAGTGGCTTGAAGTCATGAATTTAATCGCTAAACATACATTTTCATGGATGAGGAAGCCAGCGATTTAGAGTAAAGTAAGCTTAAAATGATATAGATTATAATGTAAGTTCATTATAACAGATGTTCTTAATTGTTCAAAACCACTAGAATGTCTAGATAGCTTCTTGACAGATTTATAGCAGAGTCCTTGCATTTCATCATCCTCATCACTGTCACTGGTCGGCAACATGTCATTCCTAGAGTCTTCGTCATTCCGGCACTGATTGGACGTACACGAGCATACGTCGGAACAGGCTGCTCAGGTCCTACTTATTAGCGTGAACAAGTGCAAAATACTGCGACAAGCGGGGAGAAGTGCAAACCTGCTGTGTCCTTGTAATAGCCACGCTGCAGCAGATCCTGGAGGTGGTGCAGAGCAATGCCTGCCTGACCCCATAATGTGCATGGTTCTGGACTCGTTGGATGTGCTGCTTGAGATGCAATGCTGACATATCCACCTGCTTTGAGGTAGACTTGCAGCCAGGTTGCCTTGCTTGTGTGAGAGAACTGTCCCGTGTTGTCTTCCTCCTTGAATGAATGGAAGGCTGGTAAAGCCTTTGCTCTTTCTGAACCTCGAGCTGTCTATTTTGGCTGCACTGAGACCACTACGGAGGCCATTTCTCAGCAGAACGACATAGTGTGCTATGACCGACTCTGCATCTATCAGCGCGGCATTGTGTATGAGCAGTGTATCCGCCTCTTCATGATTGTTGTCCTCATTTTTCAGCTCACTGTTGATCCTAGTACATTCTGTGGCAGATGTGATAATCAGCGGTGACGAGCCTTGGTTGCACTCCAGTGCTTTTGCTGCAAGATACTCAGTCAGGTCAGCCTCCGTTCTGAAATGGGAAAGGAACCGGGTAATCGGGATGTGATTGATGTTGGTGTCATCTCTGATCTGATAATGGATCAGATCCTTCCTTTCACTCTGTTTCTCCCTTGTGGTACTCTTCAGGAAATCAGCTCTGTATGTCTCAAACACCAGAATGATATAATCACAGTCTATTGTGAGTGTCATCAGTATGGTATTCAAACATTCACTGAGGTATTTGACTGTCACTACCAGATTAATATCTCTGATGAGATCATTTTGGTGTATGACACATACGAGCCTGATTCCCAGAAGAATACCACAAGAGAGGAACAGAGACAAGGAGAGTTTCTGATCCAATATAATATATCAGAGAAGACACCAGCATATCACATTCCAATTATGAGCCGTTTCTTTCCCACGATAAAATGAAGACTGATCCGACTGCGTATATGGCAGCAAAAACACTGGCGTTCAACCAACATGACCGAACATGGTGGCTCAGCGGTTACAATGTCCGCCTCATGCATGGGAGGTCCCGGGTTCGATCCCAGACCGGGTCATACCAAAATGGTACATTCTGCCTTCTAGCCAGCCGCTTGGCATCTATAGAATGGAGAAGGGAATATTAATCACACGATTTACCAGAGGACTGGCCGGCCCCTTCTGTAGCTTTCGCTACATTTAGTAGACGTGTGGCCTCGGGCAAATGAATTGCCGCCTTATATGCCAACATTGGCAAAGGAAGGTCTTTAACTTTTAACTTTTTAACATCCTACATGACCAGGGCTCGTCAACGCTGGATTTTGCATCTGCCACAGGGCATATTAGGAGCAACAGATCACAAAGAGGCAAAGTGGCTTTCTTTCCATACACTGATGTTCTTGTGCTGGTCATGGCACCATTCCTTTGCTGAGAAACCGTCCACATCGATGCCTTCCGGAGTAGTCTAAGTACAGCAAATATAGGCAGCTCTAGGTCCAGAAATGCAAATGTTTTTCTAGCCTATCACGCATTCACAGGGGCAGACAACACAGGACGGTTCTCTTGCGTAGGCAAGGTAACCAAGCAGCAACTCTAGCTAAACAGGAGGATAAGTCATCAATGCAGTTGCTTTCAAATGCCGCTGAAGTAACCGAAGATCGGTTGTCATCACTTGCTACATTGGGCTGTACTGCATACGCACTATAAAATGGCATCGATATTGCATCCCCGAGTTGCGATCTATGTTCCAAGCAGCACATTCACTGAGTCCAGATCCGGGCCACATCATGAGGTCAAAAAAGCATTGCTCAGCAGGATCCACTGGATCCACTGCAGCATGACTTCTACAAAGACACATCAGCTGATCAGGTAAATCCGGTCCTCCCAACCTTCAAGGCCATCATCGAGATGATGAGATGCCAGTGCAGAGACATTGATGCTCTTGTAGGACCAATAATTTACCATGCATAATACAGCATGAACTCAGTGCTTGAATGAAGAGGACTCTCGGAATAACATGTTGCCGACCAGTGATAGTAATGATCATGATGATGATAATGACATGTAAAGATTCTGCTATAAAGTTTTCCAAGAAGCGACCTAGACATGATAAAGTATTGACTTGCTACACATAAAAGTGCCGAGCCATTAATAACAAACATTACGATATAACGAACAAGATAAACTGCTATATTGTTATGGAAGGTTTTTTTTATTTTATTTGTTTTACTTTATACCACTGGCTTCCTCATCCCTGAAAACATATGTTTAGCCGTTAAAATCATGACTCTAAGCCACTTGAATGCTAAGATATTGAGAAACAGATTTTCAAAGCGGCCATTTTGAAAATTAAAGATGGCCGCTTTGTGGTTATGTTTATCTTATTTTACATTGTACCACTGTCTTCCCCATCCCTGAAAACATATGTTTAGCCGTTAAAATCATGACTCTAAGCCACTTGAATGCTGAAATATTGAAAAACACCGATTTTCAAGGCGGCCATTTTGAAAATCCAAGATGGCCGCTTTGTGTTTATGTTTATCTAATTTTACATTGTACCATTGTCTTCCCCATCAATGAAAACATATGTTTAGCCGTTACAATCATGACTCTTAGCCACTTGAATGTTGAAATATTGAAAACACCGATTTTCAAGGCGGCCATTTTGAAAATCCAAGATGGCCGCTTTGTGTTTATGTTTACCTTATTTTACATTGTACCATTGTCTTCCCCATCCATGAAAACATATGTTTAGCCGTTAAAATCATGACTCTTAGCCACTTGAATGTTGAAATATTGAAAACACCGATTTTCAAGGCGGCCATTTTGAAAATCCAAGATGGCCGCTTTGTGTTTATGTTTATCTTATTTTACATTGTACCATTGTCTTCCCCATCCCTGAAAACATATGTTTAGCCGTTCAAATCATTAATCTAGGCCACCTAGAAGCTGAGATATTGAAAAACACCTATTGTAATGGCGGCCATTTTGAAAATCCAAGATGGCCGCCATAAATGCTTCCGGCAAATTGTAAACATTGGTTTTCTGATTCCTTATGCTTTGCAGATTCCAAAAATGTATAGTTTAACAAATCCCCCAAAAAAGTATACGAAGCCTAAAATCTCGACATAGTGAACCTGACTAAAAGGTTTTTGCCAAAAAAAGAAGGAAGATAATTTCATACAATATACCGTTTCCTGGTTGTTTCAAACATGCATACAGCGTGGCAGTGCATGTGCTAATTTACGTACAATTACAAACTTAATAATCACTCGTATAGTTGTTACACAACATATTTGTTCATTGGCAGTACTAGTATATTATATTCTCTATATTTGATGATCTAGAGAGGTAACTTGCGTTAGTTGGAAAATACTTCTTCCTAAAACAGAAGATTCTCTATTCATTAAAAGCGGAAGACGAAAAGAAAAACAAAGTAATCTTGAACTTCTATATATGCGTCTATAACCACTTGACCGCTATAGGCTTTGTGCACACTGTACCACTCTGTGCTAAAGCGTTTTTTAGACACACAAAAATCCGACAATACAAAGGTTATGTAGCAAACAAGTTGCCATCATATGAAATAAATATATGGAAATCAATCAATATCAGTAATGAACTACATATAAACATAATTGAGATATGTAGTATTACACACACGCATATATATATATATATATATATATCTATATATATATATATATATATATAGGCCTATATCATATATAGCCCTATATTATATATATATATATACAGTCAAACCTGTCTATAGTGGCCACCCAAGGGAGTCACAAATAGTGGCCATTATAGACAGGTGGCCACTATAGACAGATTAAATAGCACTGTTTTTCCATGCAGGGGATAACTTTTGATGGCCACTATAGACAGGTTGGCTGCTACAGGCAGGTGGCCACTAAGACAGGTTTGACTGCATATATAGTCGCCATTTTGAAATTGTAAGTGCACTTTCCCCGTGTACAAATCAGGCCGAAAGTGTTCTATAATTAGCCGCAAAATCTTGGATTTGTTTGTGAAAGAGCGCCATCTATTGTTCATATTCTCAAGTTAGATATCAGATGCTAATAGCAAAGTAGGGGTACATATAGCGCAGTGCTAATGCCTTCAACAGGAAATGGACATTGCACGTAATAGTACGTGGTTAGCACAGAGTGTCACATCTGAATGCACGTAATAGTACGTGCTTAGCAGTCAAGTGGTTAAGACGCATATATAGAAGTTCAAGATTACTTAAAGATCTCGACTGATACAAAACTAATTGCGTAGAATAAAATACAAAGAACAAGCTCAAAGAAAACGATTTTAAAACCATTATAGTTCAATTTCATTGTAAGGAAAACAAACAACAACTCGTTTCATAAATTATTTCAAAGTAACATGAAGCAGGGTAGACAGAACAATCAAAGCGCCAATATAACATTTATATAACATGTTTATAAAAATATGTTGTACTCCATAAAACTCATACAAAATATAATCTTTCTATTAACATATCAAGGCAAATTAAAATGCCATCTATCTTGCATGGATCAAGGATCTGCTCGGTTCTAAAGCTCGGCTCCGATTTTACTTACTAATCAAAATATCACTCCCTTCATGGATCAAAATCATGATTATGGATGAGGCGCAACATGGAAGAACACACTAGTTTTTCTAATTACGTCATTGTCAGTTTGAAAATCTAATTGCCTGATCTAGCGCCAACATTAACTTTGGGTAATATTCTGTTGGCCCTACATCAAATCTAACAGACACTCAGACACATATAGCAATGTACAATTTGGCAACTCGGTAAGGGCACGTAATTATGAAAACCACTGATCTCAGTTCAAATTCTGGATAGATTATTGACTTGCTGAAAGTGGCGCTGTCGATCTGCCATGCTACCACATCAAAAAAAACATCATTTCTTGTAACCATACAGTGAATGGGGATGCGAGTAAGCTCAATTGTGAGCATGTATAACTTGAGACTTTGCTGATGCACTCTAAATCCCTTCATCCAACATGCTAACTCGTGTTGTACGTTAACATACCCTGTACTTTATATGCAGGATTGAATTTATGAAGAAAAAAAAACCTGCACCACTTGGCGCGATCCCTCACACTTTCCCTATTAAAGTTGACTTCATATCCATTGGGTTTGTGTCGGGTTTACATAGCTTCTGACTACAGTAGCATGAGCATTGAAAGGGGTTTCATGGGAAGAACCACCATTCAAGGGTCTTGTGGCTCATTGGTTAGTCTAGCAACCTGGAGTGGAGGTCTTAAATTGTACTCCCCAACAATCAGACCAGGGCCCCGTTGCAGAAAGAGATACAATGAATTGATCGTAAGTTACAATTAATGTAACTGTAAGTCAGCAAATTTGCGCTTTTCAACCAATCAGAATGGTGCATTTAGAACGCATGATCTGACTTAAAACTAATTGTAACTTACTTATTGATTGTATCTCTTTCTGCAACGGGGCCATGGTAGAACAATGCCAAGAGTGTGGTATAGTAACATGGCCGCTCGGCAGCGTCAGCTCTCCACACAGTGTTGAATAGGGTATAATGCATCCATAATTTCAATCTAAGGAGATCAGTGATATACACTCATAGGGCACACCTTGTATCACAAATAGCTGTATGGATTTTCCATATCAACTCTCCACAAGCAATACAAAAAGTGCATCAACAATTTGGCAAAGTGTACTGTATAATTGATTTTCTGTGGCATTTTGTTTTACTTCAATATAAAACATGTATGATACAAGCAGTATACACAATACAGTCCTTTATTTTCCATATCAAAACATTTGTATAAGTATTCAATTAGTAATTTTCCATGGCTTTTTTAAAAACAAATATATGTTTGGTAATTATGGAGTACACAATACTTTCCTTTTGTACATTCGCATCACAATATACTGGTTATTTTTACTCACAAAGTTGTCATACAAAACAAACTCACAGAGCTTAACCCATTCAGGGGAGTGTTTCACAAAGATCCTAAGTTGAACTTAACTCTAAGTTGGACTTAACTATTATGGAAAGCCATTTGTAGCCTTAGCATAAAACATATCCTTAAGCAAGAATGCTAGTATTTTAGACTGTCATGAATTTTACATCAAGAACATGGAATCTCCTTGATACTAGAAAATATTATTATAATTTGAATCAACAGTTTATGTCTTTTTAAAAGAGCTTTTACAACAATTTTTCAGAGAAACTAATGGCTTTCCATACTTTTTAAGTCCAACTTATAGTTAAGTTCAACTTAGGATCTTTGTGAAACACCCCCCAGGACTGGTCCCGAATATACTTGGGCAGGAGTCTATGGAGAATGCATGTTATACCAAAATCAGTCCGTCCCGAATGGGTTAAAATGTAGGTAACTGCAATGGTCTAGACAATAATAACATTCTCTTTTATCCTCGGTACAATTATATAGAATGAATATTTATTTCCGTCTTCAGTATAAATGACTGCTAGTACATGTAAATATCAAAAGATTGAAGCAATACTGTACATGATTATATGACTTGGTATCTAGATTTTAAAAAAAAATAATGCTACATTTTAGCATTTCATGTCTAACCATTTTGTTTGTTTGTACTACTAGTATATCTAATAATATATACCGTAGTCAACTTTCATATATACATGTACATGTACTGTACATTGTAGAAAAATTACATATATCTGTACAGGTTCACAGGTACAGGTTTTCAACAAAACATTCATACATTCTTTTAAAAATGTATCCACACAAACAAACAAAATATCCCTCACACGTTATATATTTGTTCACCATTCTTTGAATAAATTTCTTTCTTTTTTCTTCACACAATCAGAGTTTATCGATTGGCAATCAAACTAATTCAAAGTCTCATCCCTTAAAATGTAAATATATTCATTATTGAAAATGAAGCATTTTTATTCTTTAATACAAAGATAAATAGTCATTTGTAACTATTCTGTTAATGATATAATTAGAAATGGAAATAAAATATGATAGGCATATAGTATACTTCAATAATTTTTTTTGAGTAATATATACAATTTCAAATTTTGCAATCTATATAATTGCTAATTTTGCAATAAACAAGATTATACTTCACAATCTTTTTTTGTTTGGTTTCTATGATTTCTATATTTCAGCAATTACAAAAATAGTTTAACAATGTCTAATATGGATACTTTACAAAGGAGTACTCAGCATTATAATAATACTCAATTTAAACACATTCTTTGTGCATCTTTAAAGTTCAAACAATCAAATGACATGCTTAACATTTACATTACGATGTGCAATCATACAAAACTAAAATATTTACATAATTATTCTCTCTGTAATAAAGCCAAACAAAACTTTTGGAAATCCACTTCAAACATCCCAAAAATCTATCAAAATCACATGAATTATATAAAAGAACATATTACATGATCACCACCATGTGGTTCATAATGATAAAATAACTGAGGAATAAACCCATAATCACTGTTGCCGATCATGTAACGATTGCATTGTCCCTCATACTCATATCTGTGTGGTATTTTTTGGTGCATTTCTACTGCTCACAAGAGGCTTAGGTTTGCCTGTCATGGCAATAGCTACAGCTCTGGTACGATGCTGGCAAGCTTGTCTGTGAGGAAGTATGCAAGCTCTCTTGGAGTGACAAACACGTTAATTTGAATAATTTTGAGTTTAGGTTTTGGCTTAAATATCTGATAATAGATGGTGTACGCTCTACAAATGCAAAAATGTATTTTCTTTGCGCTTTGTCAAACTTTTTTTATCACATTGCTCACAAATAAAGCAACATATGACTTTGTTTTTGAGAGGTTTTCAAATATTTGTGTTCAGCTTTAAAGCAAGGAAATGACTGAAAGGCAACATATAAAACAAAGCTTATTTTGAACAAATACAAAAACAAATGATACTTGATACTTGAGAAGAACGCCATCTGGAAGGGTGACTTATCGGAGGGATTTCAGCTCTATCAAAAGAGAAGTTTCCCCAGGCATCTAAGCAGATTGGGTGAATTGAAAAACAAAAATGGCTCGAAAGAAAAATTTACTGGCCCCAAAATTTGTTTTCATGAGTGAACTTTTTACTATTCAAAATATCACTCTTTCCTGATCAAAACTGTGATTATTGGCTTGAAAGAAAAATTTACTGGCCCAAAAATTTTATTTCATGAGTAAACTTTTTAGTATTCAAAATATCACTCTTTCCTGATCAAACCTGTGATTATAGATGAAGCATGACATGGAAGAAAACAAGATTTTTTCTAATTTTGTCAATGTCGGGTTGAAAATCTGCTTGCCCGATCGGGCCACCAAAAATATGACTTTTATACTTTTTGCTGGCCCGAAGTGCAATTTCACTGGCCCCGGGCCAGCGGGCCGTTGGGAGTGTCGAGCGCTGCATTACACACAATCTGCAGAAATTAAGACAGATCACTTTGAGTTTGCTGACATTAATCAACAAAAGGCAAGTGATAAACAAAATAAACAAAACAAAATTAATCACAGCAGACTCACAACAACCTTAAAACCTTAATCAATTCAAGGAAATATAAATGTGCAAATTATGAATATTGTAATGAAATTTGTAATTAATTTGTAATGAAAGATTTATTTTATATACAGTTAGAAAACAAACTTTCAGAAATACAATCACAAGTCAAAAAGATAAATCAAATATTTAAGACCACTTAGCAGTCAGATTAACCTGCCTATAAAGACCACATTTGCTGTATCTGCTGGGTGTTTTTTTAAAAACATAATCTAAGAAATAAACCCTGATTTACGTAACATATCATGGAATGATTCCTGAAATCAAATGAAAAGAGAGAGGAAACACGAAATCGAAGGTGAAAAAAAAAAAAATTATAATTATAATCCTTTAAGGTCCTAGACTTTCAAAACTACAACTTTTGAAACAGAAAAGCTTTGATGTTGCTAAAACATGATTAGGCTTGCTTGACAAATCCAAAATACTCCTTTCAAGCACTAGCCTATCATAACCACTGTGTCTTTTAAATAAACACTAGCTTTTTCTATAGCAACATTTGCCTATAATGTCAAAAGTACCCTTTATAAGCCCTAAGCTTCAATTACTAAGTAAATTTCTTAAAACACTAGCTTTTCTATTGCAAACAGGGGGTGATGTTTTCCTGACATGGCAACAGTTACAGCTCGGGTAGGATGCTGTTGAGGTTGTCCAGGAGGATGTCTGCGTGATGCGACTGGAAGATGAGGGCTGGACGGAGACGGATTGACTGCTTGCCGCACGATCCAAGGATAATACCTGGACAGGGGAAAATAACGGTGCAAATTCATAATAAAATACCTCAGTAAATGACAAAAATTTAACTACCGTAAATACCGGCGTAATCGCCGCATACTTTTTCCTCGAAAAAACCCTGCAAAGTCGGGGTGCGGCGTGTACGCGGAGATAGTCAAAATGTCACTCTTGACTGGCCTCAAAACAACACATTTCAGCAGGTGTGGGACTATTGGTTGTATTGCACTGTATTGTATTGCGTGATAAAACATTATATAGCCAAATTGTCTACGTTTACCCTGGCCTAGAATGGTTTCTCACCTTTTTTGCTGATATTTGCGAAATCTGATACGTTTTTAACTTCAAAGTTACGAAACAAATGCACACTGCCAGCGCCGCGCTCGCCTAGCTGTCATCGATCTAGCTACGTGCGTTATGAATGCATTGCATTTGCACGTACGTACATCACAGTACCTGGTTCTCTGTAGTACAGTGCAGTACAGTAGGGTTAAATTTCACGCGCCGCCGATTTCATGCTAAAATTTGGCACATTTTCCCAGCCGATTTTCTGGTTTCCCGCCGTTATTCCCGCTTTTTTTGTCGCCAGTTTTCCTAGCGCACTTTTCTCCCACATTTTTTTTTTTCAATTTCAATGCCCAAAGTCGGCATGCGGCGTTTACGCGGATGTGGCGATTGCGCTGGTATTTACGGTACTTGTTTAACCTGGTGGCCCAGTTGGTTATGCGAGTAAAAATGTTTACGTTTGCTTACCCAAAAGATAGGACATAAAATCCAGTTAATGTCGGATGCCCAGTAGGGCAACTAATATGTGATTCTTGATTAGATTCTTCTAATTGTAAAACTGGTAGATACAGAATGTTATTTTCAAACAATCAACTAAGTATTTTTTACTTGATGTTTAAAATCGAGCATTTTTGTATGCTCTTCCTCAGAAGTTTACTACTAATAATGATAGTATATACATGTAGCCTTTATAGAGCACCGTGTATCTAGGTACCCTATATAGAGGTGCATCATTATTAGGGCCATTCTTGGTCACGTGTGTGACCCAAAACATAACAAATTTTGAAATGGGATGCTTATATTTCAGTAAGTATGAGACTATAATGATTTTTACTTCATATGTGACTTGAATATGTTGTAGTCTTTCAAACTTAACACAAAAGATTTTATAAGGATTACGTAACTCAATGTCAGATGTCAAATGGCATGGGTCACGTGTGTGACTTCGCACGGAGCGCTTTTTTCATAACTAAATTTCATTTGGAAAATTCTTTAAAATATGAATAGCTATAATGTTCATCTTATTACCAGAGAAGTACTATACATTTGTAAGTACAATAGCAATGAATGAGAATGATATCAAGCCATTGTTTTTTATAGTACTTAATTATGTGGCAACGTCTGGTCACGTGTGTGACATTTTGGGGTGGTCACGTGTGTGACATGTACAATATGAATGGAAAAATGGGAATTTTATAATATCGGGTTTAGAAAAGAATGAAAGGTTGAATTTTTACAAAGTTGGTATCAACCTGTACAGGAAAGTGAGAAGAATGAGCTTGCTAATTATCCTTTTGATATCTTGATTATTTTCTGAATTATGATTATTAGAAAAATATTGAAATATGTAAATTTATGCAAATGAGTAAAAAAGTTTCATTTTAAACTTCAAATCATGTATTTCATGAAACTTTACACATGGATCATTCCAAAAATGGAACAAAACTACAGAAAAATAAAACTTCAATTTTTCCGAAAAAGTTTCACTTTTCAAAGAATGGCCCATTACCCTTATTCATCAGGAACGGTAAAAATGAGCACCATTATCTCGCGCACCATCTCTACATCCTGTGGAGCATACTAGCCCAAGCTGCTCTACATTTAGGGCACTAACAAAAATATATACACAAGCATTTATACATACCTTGTTTCCTTGCTCTGGCCACTATCTCTGTCATGCTCGCTGGGGAGCCAGCATCAAAGGCACAGAACGTCCCCATGCCTCGCACCCTGGAAATCTGCTGTGGGTACTTCTCCTGTAAAGGGAATTTAAAATGTATTCAAAAACAGAATATTCAACGTCTGCGTATATAACAAGGATATGAGTACATATAGGCAGGTGAGAGCGATAAGGGAGTTAGGTCATTTCTTTGCTAAATTGAGATATGCATACAATGTTGTAGATAGGAGCCTCTACAATGAGATGCCAAATTTTTTGCTAATGAATATTTCTGAAGTGCGAGATATCGATAAAAAGCATCTAGCACAATTTTGCTTTTTTTTTTTTGCTAATGAATATTTCTGAAGTGCGAGATATCGATAAAAAGCATCTAGCACAATTTTGCTTTTTACATTGCTCTTAAAACTTTACACACAATTATTTGTGAAGGACTAAAAGTGAATTTGCGCCCTTGTCTTGCTCAACCGATGTAATAGACATTAATGATCTGCCGCAAGGAAAGACAAAAAGATAGACAGACAGATACATTTTATTGTCCATATTTTAAAAGACATACAAATTCGACCTCCACTGGCTGACACATTTAAATAATATTACATTTACATGGCAAAATATACAGAATGAAGTGCATAATAAATAAACATGAAAAGAAAATACAATACTAAAAGAGGGGCAGCAAGAGGAAGAGGAAATTTCGAAATTTACAATATTTAAAATGCCCCGACAGCCTGCCATATAGCTATTACAAATATATCACATGTCAAATACAAAATCACATATCAAATGTATGAAGAGCACAACAAAATAATGCAGGAAAATACCTAGTAATTAAAGGGAAGAGATCGAGAAGGAGTAAGAGTTAGAAAAATAGTGACAGGAGATAAATATTAGTGAATTGAAGCAGGAGAATTGGACGGAGAGAGAAAGGAAGGGCATTTCCACATCATTTCAGGATATGATTGTCATCGACGTCAGTATCTGACAGGGAACACTGTCTGATTGAGTTGGTCTGCTATACACCGTGTCCCAGAAAAAACGAAACTGGGTTTCATGGCAGAAATTTTCTGTCATAATGAATAATTTAATTGATGATATATACAGTATATGCCTGGAAAGCTCTGTGGCTCTTCTTTCATTTGATGTGCAACTTATGGCACATACTTCAAGCATGACTGAATTAGAACAATGGAAAGTGGTGTTACCAATATTCAATTTGCACGCATAAATTTGAAGTTTGGGTGAGTTTTAAGAGTTGTAAACGTACTTATTTTTAAAAAGGACAAACACCACATAAAAGTCCATATTTTTATCTTTTACATGACACCTCATGCTAAAAAAATAAATGATTTATGCCAGAGAACGAGTACAATGAAAACATGCCTGATTTCTGCCCGAATGAGTGAAAGTTGAGTAAGAAGTGGCTCAGCTTTCCTGACTAGCAGCTGACAATGGACTTTGATGCATGAGGGAATTTACACAAACATGGGGATCAGGAAACAGGCTAGATCAGGAAAGTTACTCATTTGGGCTGGAATCAAGCATGTTTTCATTGTATTCGTTCTCTGGCATATATAATTCATTTTTTAATCATGAGGTGTCATATAAAAGATAAAATTATGAATTTTCATGCGGTGTCTGTCCTTTTTCAAAATAAGTACGTTTACTACTCTTAAAACTCTCCCCAAAACCTCACCCAAACTTGCAATTTCTGCGCGCAAATTGAATTTTGGTAACACCACTTTCTATCGTTCTAATTCAGTCATGCGTGAATTATGTGCCATAAGTTGTATATCAAATAAAAGAAGAGACACATAGCTTTTCAGACATATATATATCATCAAGGAATTTATTCATTATAACATAAAATTTCTGCCATGAAACCCGGTTTTGTTTTTTCTGGGACACGGTGTATAGCAATGGAGAGTGAAAGAAACTCATAAGCCGTGTCTGGCTTGGTAAATGTACATGGCTTTCGTCCTTGATGGGGCCATCAATCTTCCTTACCTGTAGGTCTTCAAGTCCGTCCATGATCTGTTTCCCAGAAGTCCTCACGACATCCAAGAGGTTGTCCTTCTTGATGGTGTTGACCACAGCCTCGAGCATGGCTAGCTTTGTGGGCTCTCCCATCCACGTATTGAACACTTGGTAAGCCTGAAGACACAACAACAGAATATACATTTATCAGATTTAGACGACAGAGCACATATTGGACAACTAGTTGCCGACGGCCACTACGTGTCCGCACTAAGCACCCGCGCCGTAACTTCTGGCCTAAGACCGCTGAGCATGCAGCATCTGTTGAGAGTCAACAGCCTCGAGCATGGCTAGCTTTGTGGGCTCTCCCATCCTAGTATTAAACACTTGGTATGCCTGAAGAAAGACAACAGTATACAATCAAACATATTTATATACAAGGCTCGACATTAGCGGTAGTCCGGTTCATGATCCGTTTCCCAGAATTCCTCACGACCTCCAAGAGGTTGTCCTTCCTGATGGTGTTGACCACAGCCTCCAGCATGGCTAGCTTGGTGGGCTCTCCCATCCACGTATTAAACACTTGGTAGGCCTGAATAAACAACAGAATATACATTTATCAGATTTAGACGACAGAGCACATATTGGACAATATAGCCAAGGTAAAATAGACAAAATATTGATGCATTGTTATGACAACAGCCTCGAGCATGGCTAGCTTGGTGGGCTCTCCCATCCACGTATTGAACACTTGGTAGGCCTGAAGAAACAACAACAGAATATACATTTATCAGATTTAGACGACAGAGCACATATTGGACAATATAGCCGAGGTAAAATAGACAAAATATTGATGCATTGTTATGACAACAGCCTCGAGCATGGCTAGCTTGGTGGGCTCTCCCATCCACGTATTGAACACTTGGTATGCCTGAACATATGGAATAGAATACAATCGAACATGAGACCAGCCAAGGGATAAATAGTAGTCTTTACAAGCAAGTGGTCTCTATAGACAGATTCTTTTACATGCTTTTTGCCTTCCAACAACAGCCTCCAGCATGGGGAGCTTGGTGTGCTCTCCCATCCACGTATTAAACAATTAGTATGCCTGAACATATGGAATAGAATACAATCGAACACGAGACCAGCCAAGGGATAAATAGTAGTCTTTACAAGCAAGTGGTCTCTATAGACAGATTCCTTTACATGCTTTTTGCCTTCCAACAACAGCCTCCAGCATGGTGAGCTTGGTGTGCTCTCCCATCCACGTATTAAACAATTAGTATGCCTGAATAAAAACAACGGAATACACATTAATCAGTAAACATCCTTCGAGCATGGCTATCTTTGTGGGCTCTCCCATCCATGTATTGAACACTTGGTATGCCTGAAGGAAAAAAGACCAAACACAATACACATTAATCAGTAAACATCCTTCGAGCATGGCAAGCTTTGTGGGCTCTCAACTGAACCAGTGGGTGTTACACACCACACGCATATGGCAAGATGACACCGCACATCTGCTTTACGAACCTGAATCTAATACGTGTGGTTTGCGGTTGCACCATGTGAGAGGGGTGGATTGGTGAGTCCTGAAAAGGACTATGGTAGTCCTAGAAAGGACTGTTGGTAGTCCTAGAAAGGACTGTTGGTGTAGTCCTGAAAAGAACTGTTGGTGTAGTCCTGAAAAGGACTGTTGGTATTCTTTCTAGGAGAGTCCTAAAAAGAACTGTTGGTAGTCCTAGAAAGGACTGTTGGTAGTCCTAGAAAGGACTGTTGGGATAGTCCTGAAAAGGACTGTTGGTATTCTTTCTAGGAGAGTCCTAAAAAGGACTATTGGTAGTCCTAGAAAGGACTGTTGGTAGTCCTAGAAAGGACTGTTGGGATAGTCCTGGAAAGGACTGTTGGTATTGCGAGGAGAGGGTGGATGGTATGAGGGGCTCGACGTTTCGAGTAGGTTGACTATCCGTTGTTAGGAGTGAATCTAATACTCACCATCTTTGGTGCAAACTCGGGCTTGTAGTAGTAGCCTCCAGTGATCAGTTTCTTGGCAAAGGTGACCATATCTGGGGGCTCGGGGAGGTTCCAGAGCTCGTGCGCCCACATGGCTCCCGCGGAACCACCTCCCGTCTGGACCTCATCAACTACAAAGGCTGCTCCAACCTGAAAGAGAAATAAAAGTGCATGTCCGTTTAGAGGAAATCAATAATCAAAAGTAAATGCACATATGCAAATTTGAAATTTTCAACAGGGAAGGTTAGTTCTAAATTAAAAGTTTGTCTGTTTTCAAAAAAAGTGTAGGAATTAATTTTTAATTTTAGGGGGGGGCTACTTTTCCAATCTGATGGATATCCAGAAATTGTTCACATAATACCCTATGGTAATTTTAGGGGCTACCTACTGATTTCAGGGGGCTGTTTTGAAAATTAGGGGGCAAATCGCCCTCAGCCCCCATATATGTCCTACCCTGTTCCAAATGCCCATTGGAATGATCAATGCAGCTCATTAACAGTAATTGCAAGAATTCTTTGCTCAAAAGTGAATGTGGGTGTAACATTGAGATAATTGGCCATGAAACCTGCCTATATCACAACATTATTTGGATACAAGACTAGTGGTCCCTATAGGAAAGTAATCCCTAGAGCTGGTTTGACTGTACTACTTGTGTTTAATGACTCAAATTCTGACAGTTTTAACCCATTGCCCTACAGGAACATAGCACTGGGATTTTCAGAATAAGTTGGGAACCGGTTAATAGGCATCTGACCAAGATGACCATTTTGGAGGTTCTGGGCCCCGTTTCATAACACTTTTCCAATTGTTGTAAGTGCCCAATTATGGTAACTCGTATGACAACAGCCAATTACCATCAAGCATTTTAGCCGTTGCCATGGTAGTTACAATAATTGTACACTTACAACAATTGGGAAAGTTTTATGAAACGGGGCCCTGGTATGTTTTACAGCTCATGGGTCATTATGGCCGACCCACCTATTTGGACCTACATGTAATCTGATCACAACTGTGAACTGTGTCTTGTCCAATTTTACAAACCGGTTTGACTGTCGAAAAGTGTTTATCAAAAAATGTACCTCCTTGAGTAGTTTCTGTAGTTCGGCAAAGAAGTATGGTGTCGCATGATGGTCACCACCCTCGGCTTGTACCGGTTCAACGATGCACGCCGCCACCGGAGCTTTGGTTGCGTACTCAGCGATCTTGTCTCTTGCCTTGATTGCAAAATGTGCAAAGCAAAAGAAAATAAGTACACAGGAAACAAATACATATATAAATACCTAGGTGCATACAAAATGAAAAGCAAATATAAAGTATGGGACTCCAACCAGCTTACACCGGTTCACGACGCATGCGGCCACCTTGAACACAAAGTACAAAATGAATAATAAAATATAGGCACATAGGTAAGTAGGAAACAAAGTATGGATCACCAAACACAGCTAGTACCGGTTCAATGATGCACACAGCCACTGCAGCTTTGGTCACGTACTCGTCTATCTTACCTCTTACCTTGAGCACAAAATATACAAATTAAACAAATTAACAAGTTTAAAAGTAGATCAATAAAAACTATGAATGAAAAAAGACTGGATATCCATCGTTCGCTTGTACTGGTTCGATGATGCATGCTGCAACTAGACCTTTTGTTTCATATTCAGCTATCTCGTCTCTTACCTTGCAAACAATATACACAATCAAAATAATAAATTATAAGCAATAAACAAATAGATATGGTACACCTGTGCATACTTTTAAAGGGAATACCTAATAAGGTAGGGACACTCTGCGCCAACATAAATCACTGTGTATGGGACTGTCTAAATTCTAATAAGACAATTCTCACCAGTTGAAGGCATCTATTCTCTTCAGCCCTGTTTTCCTGTGAATACTTGTCCAACAGGTATTGCAGAGGGGGAAACTCTGTACTAACAAAAATCACTTGGTATGGGACTGGGTTTTTTTCCATTAACTACCAACAACTTATTTTCTAGCATCAATTCAAAGGGATGTTTATCACTAAAAATTGATGCTTACATTTATTTTAGTGTTAGTGAAACACCTCAATAAACTTGCCATGATAGACAAAACTTACTAGTTGAAGGCATCTGTCCTCCTCAGCCCTGTTCTCCTGTGCATACTTATCCAGTGGATACTTGAGGGCGGGAAACTCTGTGACAGGCATGTCCATGGCAGGAATGTCAACTTTGTGGATCGGCTTGGAGTGCGTCAGCGATAGCATGCCTGAATCGGAGAGAAACAAAACAATTATTTGCATTTTTAGTACATTTTATCAGCCTTCTATGTATGTAACATTAAAGTAATAAAAGTAAGGAGAGAAAAGGGTACTTGAGGGTGGAATACTATATGTAACCAGAATGTCCATGGCAGGGATGTCCACCTTGTGTATGGGCTTGGAGTGGGTCAGAGACAACATGCCTGGATCAGGGAGAAAATAGAAAACAAGATAATTAGAGTTTCAAGTATATTTTTTTAAAGAGTAAAACTGGGTGGGGAAAGGAGGAGGAGGTACTTGAGGGTGGGAAACTCTGTGCCGGCATGTCCATGGCGGGAATGTCAACCTTGTGTATGGGCTTGGAGTGGGTCAGCGATAGCATGCCTGAATCAGAGAGAAACAAAACAATAATTTGCATTTTTAGTACATTTTATCAGCCTTCTATGTAACATTAAAGTTTTAAAAAAGTAAGGAGAGAAAAGGGTACTTGAGGGTGGAATACTATGTAACCAGAATGTCCATGGCAGGGATGTCCACCTTGTGTATGGGCTTGGAGTGGGTCAGAGACAACATGCCTGGATCAGAGAGAAAATATAAAAAGAGACAATTTGAGTGTCTTAACTCACATGAGAGCACTACAAGATTATGTTACAGGCATTCCAAAAGCAGCTTACACTTCATCTTTTTGACCTTAGTCATATATTTGCTGTGGCAATGCAAAAATGTTGCATTTTTAAAATTTAGCATATAAAAAAAACCTTTCACAGGAATCTGGTATTCCAGGTATATGCCTGTGAAAAAGCTGCAAGGGTACCTGGGATACCAAGTCTCCGTAGTAAACGGGTCAACTCGTTCCCTTCAAGATTCTGAAATCCCCATAGACGTTGTACATAGCCCACCAGGGTTCCATAGGCGGTAACTTGCCAATTGGTCTACTAGAAAATTATAAATTTGGGTGCTTATGATTATAAATATGGATTATGATTAAGGTTAGGGGTGTGGATTAGGGTTAGGGATCGTGTTTGGAGTATGGGAAATTGAAGTTAAAGGCATCGGGTAGTAGACCAACTGTGTGTAGACCAAGCAAACATAAACCCCATAGGCAAGGGTATACTCCTTACCTAGTGTGCGTCCATGGAATGCTCCATAGAAGGATAGTATTGATAGCTTAGGTGAGCCTGGCTCCTGAAAAGACAAGCAAACAGACAACATCAATAACAACTGCAACAGTTATGGGGATATTTGTATAGTGTACTGCTGGGGCCCCGTTTCATGAAAGGGACTGATCTACGGACACACGGATGGCGTTTGTTCCAATCACAAAGGACAAGGTTGGAAGTATAATAGCAAGTATATACCAAGGTTGTGTGCGTACAGAGATGTAAGACCCTTTCATGAAAAGGGCCCTGAATACCACAGATATTATTTATAGATATTGCAATATTTTACACAAGCTCTAAACAAATTCCACTTGGAAGTTAATGAAATTGCATGTATCATTAATTTACTCTATATAGAAGATCAAATATCAACAGGCACATGTGTGAGGGAAGTGGTAAAACTATAACATGAAGATTCTACAAAACAGATACCCTTTCACGGCTGTGTATATGAAGCAATGATGATCAAATAATTATGCTCATGATTCTTAAGCCCGGCGCAGACAGAGCTGACTCGACCCGATTCGACTGGTTTTCAGTCAGGCTAGAGTCAGTTTCGCTCAGTCGGAGCCGATCCAACATGTTGAATCGGCCTCGAATGACCTCCGACTGGCACTTGACTGGAAAACCCAGAGTCCTGAGGCAGCGCATACTGAGTTAATCAGGCTGAAAACCAGTCGGATCTGGTCGAGTCAACTCTGTCTGCGCCGGGCTTTATATTCATAACCACTTCTATTTTGTACACAAAATAATAAGAAGTAGAGGATGAAAAATAGGAAGAGGAGGAGGAGAAAGAGAAAGAGAATGAAACGTGAGATTAAAAGGGTGCGGAGAGTAGGAGGACAAGGAAAAAAGGAAGAGAATTAACAAAAGATTAACAAAAGGAGGAGAAGGATGAGATGGGGGAAGAAGAGGGGAATAAGAGGAGAAGAAGAGGGGAAGAATTAACAGAAGAAGGGGAGGAGGAAGGGGAAGTGGGTTAGAAGAAAATGATAAGAGGGGAAGGAAGGAAGGAAGGAAAGAAGGAAGGAAGGAAGGAAGGAAGGAGGAGGAGGAGGAGGAGGAGGAGGAGGAGGAGGAGGGAGGAGGGGAGAAGAAGATAAATTAGTTAGAGAATGAACAAATAGAAGGAAACTGTCTTCTTACCGCATTTATCATTGATGAATCATATTCCTCCTGTGTGGGGTTTGATCCTCTCTGTTTGAACTGTCGGAAGAAAAGAAAACAAATAATAAGATGGACAATCACATTTGTCATTAAAAACTGCAAAATCATTCGACAAAAATAAGCATCATATTTCATACTTGCCATCCTTGCCATACTTGCCATATCATAACTCGTTTGATTAATATGTACAGCATTTTTTCTCCTGGGCCTACCACAGTAAAAGCATGCCTTTGTGAAAAAGAAGCTTACTATTTTGTTGTGAAGTTAATTGAAAAAATAAATCAGCGATGGTTTTTGCCCATTTCAATTACAAAAGCACCACAAATTTGTTGCATCATGCAAACATTAATCAAGCCATTTGTTATGTGGAAATATATATATCTCACCCTGTACTGCAGGAAGGTCTGTTTGAGGGCATTCTCATTGGAGCAGGACCCACACATCATGGTCTGGACCTGTGTCAGGCCCTTAGGTGCTACCTACAAATATTTTAAAAAAACAATTAGACAAATACACACACAATTAATAAAACAAAATAAACAATAATAAATATTTATTAAAAACACTTTTTTGGGGGCAAACAGCAAATAGGAATTTCCTTGTGGGAATTGTAAGCAAGCATACAAACAAACTAATTAATAAATAAATGAACAACTAAACACAATTAATAAACGAACAAACAAACAAATTAAATAATGTAATGGGGTTTTTATTGAATGCTCCATTCAAGAACATTATGTTTTGACTTACTGACATGAGAGCGTCCTGCAAACGCTGAGGCAGATCCTCTGGAGGGAAGACACCAAGAGCTGGCCTGTTCACCATGGCAATCTGCAGCAGGAAAAACATAATAACAAACAAAAATAATAGCAATCTTAACAATAATAATAATTACAATAAAGCATAATAATAATAAAATAATAACAATATTAAACATGAGAGCATCCCGCATACGCGAGGTTGATCCTCTGGTGGGAAGACACGAAGAGCTGGCCTGTTCACCATGGCAATCTGCAGCAGGAAAAGCATAATAACAAACAAAAATAATAGTAATCTTAACAATTACAATAAAACATAATAATATAAATGCGCGATTTGCAATGCGTGTGAACACTTGCTCGGCCGCGAAATTAAAAACCCGCAAATGTGTTTATGTGTCGCTCAGCGCAAAATATTAATTGCGCGAAAATAACAACGTTTACAGTATAAGGGATTAAAGGGGTAGTACAGTTTTTTGTAAGGCTGAGCTTTAGTAACTAAACCTGCACAATAACATTAAGAACTAATAGTTATAACTCCACCATACTGGAAAGGTATACAAAATTACAAACGACTAAGTAAAAAGCCTGTTTTAATTAAAAAAAGAACCATTGAAACACAAGAGGGTGTTGTTCTCTCAAAAAGTATTGGTTTCAACAATTTTCCATACAAAATAATGCATACATATAATGTTTTGTTGAAATAATGATTAAATAGAGATTTCATCAACAACTATTTGAAAACCTCTCATGACCATTTTTGAAAAAGTGGAAGCATTAAAAAAAAAAAAAATTAAATCATTGAATAAATCTGGGGCCCAGATTTATTCAGATCGGATATATTTATTGATATTTCAGCCGTTTCTGAACCGATTTTGATCAAATAAAGTTTATTCTGCCATTCAAATTTCACTTGTTCACTCAGTTTTTCATTATCTCACCAAAAAAATATTTTGTGCGACGCACTCTTTACCAAAACTGAACTACCCCTTTAAAATGATGCAAGAAAAAACAATTGCATTATACTGATTATAGTTACTCTTTTTTTTCTTTTCTGAATCTATGAACCATGGGTTACCTTTACCATATCCTTTTTTCCCACGCAATTAAATAGAACAATTAAATGGCCATGGTCAGATTTATTAATGACCAGGCTAGATCTATATACCACATTGAGCGCGCACAAACGAACCACTTGATATCTGCTTGACCAATGACCATGGTATTGTATTCGCTCCTATATATCACATATGTTCACAGGTCAATTTACCATGCACAAAGGAGGCGATGGATAATGGGCCTTGTTGAAGGTAAAAATCTGTCCTGAGTTCGATAGATAATTTCATATAACATTGTGTGTGAGGCAATTCCCCATACTGTTATTTGGCTTTAAATGGCCATGTACAAAAAATTCGTTTATGACTAGGCTAGATTTATACCGCATTGAGCCCATTGCAAAAGGAGGACATTATCTTTAAAAATGTCCAAGTGTTTTCAACAACAACTTTACAAGACCTTTCTGAATAGTGCCCTGGGCTACCATTTCTTATTGCTGTGTGGCAACGTGACCTTGCCATTCATGTGTTCGAATTATAGTTCTTGTCTGGTAATTCTGATTTCATGCAAGTCAGAAATGTTTTGTGTGTCAAAATAAATGCACATGTACATGTATACACCACTGGCATAGATCCCTACGTAATACAATAGGTATCAATTACAGATCTACGCCAGTGGTATTATACAACCCAACCCTATTAATGTTTCATAATAAACATAAGAAGACGCATACAATCATCAGGGCTAGGGACACTCTAGCACTTGCCAGCTTGCCCCGGGGCAAGTAAAAATTCATAATTATTGATCTACCGTAGTTTTATTGTACGAGCAGGTAATTATCATTTCTGTACAACTTATCTAGATACGAGGAAGAGATTTGCAGAGTAGATCGTAGATTGATTAATTTTTCTTTTCTTTCACTTTGTTTTTTCAGGCAAGTACATTTTCTGTTCGGGCAAGTAGGACAAAAGTTAGTGTTGGAGGCTTGCAATCATTAAAAACCATCATGAATAAAAAATAAAAAATTTAAAAATTAAAAAATTAAAAAATAGAAAAATGTGTATTTAAAAAAATTAAATTACATAAAAGAATCACAACAAAATGACAGTGCTTATCTAGTAATCAGAAAATTGTGGGTAGGACTGAGTATTACCTACAAAAACACTGTAGATGTGGGTGATGGGCAAACACAACAAGAACCATCATTTAAATACTGTGTACATCATACCCAACAAAGGAAAGTCAATCATTTTTACTGTTTTCAACAGTTTCCGACTATCTACGATAATCTTCATACTACCATCTATAGACGAATCCAGTTTTAAGTCTATAGGGTCATATCTGGGGGGCTTCCAAGAGTACAACAAAAGATCATTTGAATAGGTTTGAACCGTTGTGCAACATGTCATGTGTATTATTGTCTCCTAAACAATCAGTGACCTTTGTTCAGCATGCTAGACATGCTCTCATTTTTAATATTCAGCAGCTCATTTTTCTCTCTTTCAGCCAGGGGGCTAATAATTAATGCCAATCATCCATGTATTTTTTTCTTCACAGACACAGATTCTAACACATGCATGTTAATTCATATGCACTCAACCAGTCAACCTATTCACAAATACATGAATATCACAATTTCAAAGCAAGTTATCGCCTCAAGAATTCGATAAACAAATCGCTGTCTGATTTCAATTGTCATGCACAAGTATCATCCACGACCCACAAAAGTTTCCCTTGCCTTCGGCCGTCATATGTAAATGTCCCACCTAATAAATCTTACAAATATTCCTATCTTCATACCTACATTAACCCCTGCTATATATATATATAGAAAAAAAACACAAACAACAAGATACAAAGACCATGTTCAAACATAGACGGCTAAATCGATGCACACATCAAAGAATTTTATTACTTCAAAGTTCAAGTCTTTGACAAACTTTAATCCCTGTCTGATTCCAACTGCAGTGTCATCTATGAACAAAAAGATTTCCCTTGCCTTTGGCTATCGCATATCATTTTCCCACATATTATTAAACCTTTTTGTACAAACCTTCAAATCTTAATTTGCACATACATGAAACCTAACACACATGAAAAACACATGTAGACCTATTTAAAACACACACACAAACAAATACAAAAAACATGCATACTCACAAAAACTCACACACACACACACATGCACATATACATAACAATTTCAAAGCAATTTAAAACACACTCAAGTCTTTTCTAAACAAATCAGCCATCTAATTTCAATGCAAGTGTCATCAACAAACCACAAGAGATTCCCTTGCCTTTGGCTATCATACATAATGACTTTGTCCAACCCATTATATCTTTAAAATGATCTACTTTAATGAAACTTGACGCTGTGCTACTCATGTAAATCTGTCTCACGAAAAACACCAACAGTTCAATGGGATCGTCCATCCACACATTCTGTATCTGTGCGGGCTACAACATTATCATTATTTAAGTACAATTTGTCAGCTCAATTGTTTAATTCGTTTTTAAAAGCAATGTTCATGTTTAAGTCTTTTTAAAACAAATCCCCGTCTAATTTCAATGCAAGTGTCATCAACGAACCACAACTCACAAGAGATTCCCTGGCTTCAGGCTATCATACATAATCACGTTGTCCAACCAAGGAGGTACTTGGTCAAACCCATTATACCATTAAAGGGATCTAGTAGAGTGATGTGTGAAAATATTAAAGGGGACCACCGGGCATTATAAAACCAATGCTTAGTTGTTTTGGTACTATAATTGAATACCAATCATACTCTCATGGGGTCTGATATGTTTCTGTAATTTGAGAACAATGCAATTAATTACTGCGACCTACGGAACCGTGCAGCTATTTAGTGGTTCGCACGCGCGACTTTTGTTTGCATGTTTGTTCGCACTTTGATGTACACACAATGCCCAGGCGAGCGGATTGAAGTACGTTAATTATACTTCAATGCCACCGCACCATGCACGTAGGTTACTCTGCATGCATGCAATGTATAGTACAGTGCTTGTATAGCGCTACATGTATACGCGATAGATGCTGTTTCTAAACGTCAAGTTGATATTTTATTCGCTGCACACAAGAGATTTTTGAGATTTTCTCTGCTTGCTGCGATATATCGCAGTTGCGATCGATAAGACGATCGTTAAGTGATATCGTTATCGGAACTGTGCTGACAGAATGATTGACAGGTGATATTAAAAATAATTCCCTGGCGATGTAGAAATACTTTCAGGATCACAGACTTGTTTTGTATGTTCATTCGGGATATATATGTCTTTGATGTAAGAGAGCTAAATCTCTGTCTGGTGGTACCCTTTAACTGAATGTCATGTGGCAGAGTAAGGAGCAAAAATAAACACAATGTTCTTTGCCTTATTATCATTGCCATAAGTTTGTATGTATACAGTGAAATTATACCCATTCTGGTAAACTCTGGGTATTGCTGACATATTCAATGTGTATTGACAAATAGTTTGAATCTATGCCCGGTTATCCAGCTTATCAGGCGAAGACAGAAATAACTTAAATTTGAACATACCTATAACTGCCAGTAAATTGGTATATTACCCACTGCCCCTCCCCTCCCCCTAACCAATAACCACCATCCCACTAGACAAGCTGTATCAAGTTGAGAGCCTATACATATAAAGGCCCCTGGATTGCTAGAACTGGGTCATTCCACAGGGTTGGGGCAAAAAATATGATGTGAGATCTTCTACTACACATGGAAGATGCAATCATCTGTTGAAGATTCTTATGCAATGAATATAATAAGTGCCCTACCAGAATCGTTCCCGTTTCAGTTACTTTTCTTCAAAATCTTTGCTTAATACACATTTCTCTTTTTACCACCGTTACATGGACATCATATTCATATAACATTACATAAACTTTGGGTCCATAATATTGATTCAGCATGAAGCTTGAGTACTTCTGAAGAGAGTTGGCTATGCTTTTTATGCACAACTCAATTTGAGCAAACATTGTTACAGTTGATAGTCCTGAGACACAGTTTCTCACTTCTGGTATGTCACAAAAATTAACCCAACCCCGTGGAATGACCCAACTACAAACCACATTGTGGTGTATTCCTGAATTTCCCAGCCAGCTAGTGCCTGTCAGATTGTGTTTCATGTCTCTGATTATAAACTTCCTAGGTGTAAACATACAAATGTACATGTAGCACAGTTCCTATTTTGTTGCACATTTTGCTAAATACTTGCCCTAATTCTTATTTCTACTATTGACAAAATTTATCAAGTTGAGAGCTAGGTCCCTGGATATCAAGGACAAAAAAGCGACAGACTATGGTCTACCCATGGCCGGAGGCTGTCCAATTGTTTGACATCTTTGATAAACTCAGTCATGGGTAAACAGAGCAGAGTTTGCAGTGCATATTTGTTTGCACATGCTATTCAGGTAAATTCTAGCAAGAGTTTGCACTTTTTTACAATGGTAATATGTACATGTACCATACATCACATTACACATACATACTGTATGTTCTTTTGGAAAAAATACTATGGTCTACATGTACAGATTTAATAATACAATCTTAATTTCTTCAATGACCTTTACCAAAATATTCAAGGTAAAACAGATGTTTGTGGTCTCAAAAACATTGATTATTTCCATTACATGAAATATATGACTAGGGCCCCGTTGCAGAAAGAGATACAATCGATTGTAAGTTAAGATTGATTGTAAATCAGACAATTTGCGCGTTTCAACTAATCAGATTTGCGTATTTCGAACACGTGATCTGACTTACGATTAATTGTAACTTACAATCGATTGTATCTCTTTCTGCAGTGGGGGCCTAGATGTCACAGGAATGCCAGCATTTGGCTTCACTTTATTAACGCCAAGTAACAGTAACAGTCTGTTCAAACTACAACAACCAAATATCATTCCTTACGCGTAAACTTGAAACAAGCAAGAAATTTGCCAGGTAGCAGATCAAGCTCATTTTTTCTTTTGTGTCACATTGTTTTGAGGGAGGCAAGTAGGAATAAACAGTCAATGTGGAGGCTTGCATAATACCCAATGTTTTGAGTTGTTCCTTTAAAGGACAATAAAACCCAAGCAAAATGTTGCTTTCATAGACTTGAAGAGATTAGGAGGAATAATCTCTGAAAGTTAGAGTATAATCGGGCAAGAAACAAGAAAACTATGGCTCTTTGAAGATGTCCATTTATTCCTATGGAGAACTCAAATTGGCAACGCACTCCGATAAATGTGTGGCTTACTCCTCATATGTTCTGTACACAAATGTTCCCATTTTTACAGTTTTCTTCATAGTCACACTTGTCCATTCCCCCAACTTATAATATGTTATGTATAAATGCATTCTACAAAACATTTGTTGAACTCAAACGAAGGGTAAACATACATTTTGGGGAAATTGAACAAAATTTAAATTTTGTGTACAAAATGTATGGGGAGTAGTCCACAATTTTGCCAGAGTGCATTGCCAATTTGAGTCACACGTATAAGTAAATGGCTCTTTTCAAAGAGTCATAGTTTTCTTATTTCTTGACCAATTGTGCTCAAAGTTTGAGGGACTATTCATCCTATTTAGTGTATTATAGTGCAAAAAACAATTTGTGTGGATTTCATTGTCCTTTAAAAGGTACCACCACCTTAAAATAATATTCTTATAAATGAAAGGTAACATCTTTAGTAGTCTATTTCATCAACAAGTTCACAAAAATATGTTTCCAGAAAGAAAACAAATATAATTGGAAAACGCATCACCATTCTAAAGCATGCGTTCATGGGTCTGCATGTACGAAGACTACTTTGTCTAGAGCGAACGAATCGTCCGGGATTCTAATGTCCCCAAACGTACGCGTGAATAGCATTGGCGCACTCGCAAATGTTTGGCCTGTACGGATCTGGGAAATAATAGTGGTTCCGTAAGTGGTGGTAATTTATTGCTTTGTTTATAAATGAATTTACACAACCCTTTGCAAAATGTTGGGTATCTATTTGATCTCCCAAAACGGTACCAAAACATATAATTATGTATTGTTCTTTGCCTGGTGGTCCCCCTTTAAAATCAGGCTCTCTGCAACTCATGTTTTGCAGAAAATAAGCTTTTAACATTTACATTCATCTTTATGCACTTGTCATCAAAAACTAATAATACCAGATTGTGTGATTTGTTTGTGATTTTTGTGCCAAATGAAAGCTAAATACATACAGCTAAAATACATCTCAATTTCGATTTTTTTTTTTTTCTTTCTTTTTATAAACAAGTGCCTGGATTTTGCCAGAGTCAGAAACAAATTAGAGACCTATTTGTAGAGCAAACCCAGTCCCAGCAGAATAGACTAGATTTGGAGATAATTGGAATACTAAACTGATTACCTTGCATTAATAAGAATATCATTTTGGGGTGTTGCAATTGGTTCCCTTGAACATTAAACTTTGATCGATTCACAGCTCGCTTCACTATATCCTTCAAGTACAAAGGTTCAGTTCATCAAGGTCTGATAAAGCAAACAAAGCAAACAAAATAAAACAGGGCATGGAGGCTGCACTGTAGGGGACTCACTTTATACACATCAAACACAATTTATTCTCCATATATATATATATATTCCATTAAAATAACAAACCCAGTCTCAGCCCCCCAAAAAGGTTATCTAGAGGGTATGATGTTAACAATATATAATTTGTACATTTCGAACTATGAACAGTTTGTAATTAGGTACATGAATGAATACCTGCAAAATCCAGTACAAGAGTAGTGTTTATTTCTGGGACTAATATTAGAAAATGGGAGATAAAAAGAAAACAGTTATAGATCCAGGCTACAGAGTTGGGAACTCTGCCAAGCTCCACTGAATGTTTTGTGCAGTGGGCTCAAAAGATTCCAATGTTCGATGTCAAAGATCCCTAAGGCCAAAACAAAAAAATTGTTGGATTGGAATAACGGGCAACCAAACATTAGGGTAGGTAGGTAGGGTTTTTTTTTTTTTTTTTCAGGATTCGCACAAATACACAAAAACACACATATAACACACAAATAACACATATCGGAAAATTAAAAAAAATAAATTAAAAAATCAGAAAAAACCTTTAGGGTTGGCAGTATTTTTAGGGTCGGGCGGGTTACGCCAATCCAACCATTTATTTTTCATGGCCTAATCTGGAAAGAGGGGTCAAAGTGGAGCAAACATATTGCCACACAAATATAATTTACTAGATTTTGAGAGGCAACGATGGTAGATTATTTTTATACTTCAATCAGAGAAACAGCTCATATTTAGGTATACCAGAATAGAGTACTAGGGAATAATAATGGAAAACAGAATATATAAAATTATAAGGATATAAGAAATAAACGAGGGGGCTCATTTCATGAAAGGGTCTTATGTTAAATAGTGCTGTAACCGATCATCGGATCGGCATGCCGATCACGATCCGATCATACATGATCGGACCGTTTTTGCCGATTTCCGATCATTGGAAAATGATCCCAAAAAACATATTTTGGGAATATAAATGAATACCAAAGCAACATATATCCATATTAATAAGCCCAAGGTAATCTTGTATGGGTATGCTTTCATTTAAAACTGATTACCTCTCCTTTTACAAAATTATTCGCGCCGATTTTGAGCTTAGTCCCATGTGTTTCTGAAAGGTTACGCCAAATTAATCACATGGGACTAAGCTCAAAATCGGCGTGAGTAATTTTGTAAAAGAAGAGGTAATCAGTTTGAAATGAAAGCATACCCGTACAAGACTTTTTTTTTGTGAGGTAATGAAAAACTGAGTGTAAAATTTGAAAGTGCATAATATTTAAATAATAAAATCATCTTTGTTTGATCAAAATCGGTTCAGAGACGGCTGAAATATCTATAAATATAACAATTTGTAATAAAGCTGGGGCCCCAGGTTTATTAGAGAATTTTGAACCAGCCGTTACAAATTTTTTTAAATGCTTCCTCTTTTCAAAAAGTTACAAAATAGGTATTTAAATAGTCGTTGGTTATTTCTCTATCTAATCACTATTTCAACAAAACATCACATGCACAATATTTTATTCAAAATGGTTGAAACCGATGAGTGTTTAGAGAGCCCCCTCTTACGTTTTAATGGCTCTTTTTGAATGATAACATGATCTTTACTACGTCATTTGTAATTTTGTGTTCCTTTCTAGTTATAACTATTAGTTTGTAATGTAATGATGCAGGTTTTGGTTACTAAAATTCAGTTTCACCAAAACTGTACTCTCTTTACCAGAACTCAACTATCCCTTTAAAACAGAAAGATAATAGAAAGGAATGCAAAAAATGAAGAAAATCTAGAAATAGGTACTGTGTAATCCCATGTGTATGGATTCATGTATGGTGTCTGTTTCTCCTATCAGGAGACGCCCAATATTTTTTTTAATCATGTAAACTAAAAGACATCATTATGTGATCATGATTTATGAAAAAATAATCCAGAAAAAATAAACAAGATCAGAAATAATCCTCGTTTGATTTTTCCACTTTTGGCTCATTTGGCGTGGAATTGCCCTATACAGACTCCAGCCTTGGAAGCAGGAATGTATTTTCTACCAGTCCTCTAGCTAAGGTTAAAATACCAAGTGCAAACATGTACCGTCCTTTCATTTCCCCATTCAACTACTGCCCCCCCCCCCCCCCACTTCCTAAGAACCAAAGAAACAAGGCTGGATGAATAGGGTCACGATCACCTTTTGCACCTTTCAACAAAACAACCCCCCCCCCCCCCCCACACACACACACACTCACACAACTTCCAAAGAACAAGGTCAATGAGGGGTCACAATCTCCCAGGGTAGATATAAAGCTGCTCTCCTTATGGTGTATTCACATATCACCATATAGCGTAAACGGATGCCAGACTGAGTGATAGAAAATTTGCGAAATCAAAATTATCCGATGCTGAAATTTGTCTCCATAGCTTCATGCATAAAACATTCTGCTGGATAGAACGGCGTACATTGCCCGACAAGGAATGCATTTGGTGAACAAGAAATAGACAAGAAACGCATACGAATGGAAATGAACGTATTGATAATTTGGCTCTCTGTCAGGCGTCCGTCCGGTAACGCTATTTGGTGATATGTGACAGGGGCTCAATTAAAGGGTAACATTGTCCAAATCCTCAAAATAAAATTTTAATTCTAGCGGTTCCCTCATACCTTGTTGTATTCGTATTAACAATACAATCATGGGACAGGTTTCGGTTTTTCAAATTTCCCTTTCGTTACAAAGATATGAATGATTGAAGTATTCAGATAAGAAAAACTCTGGGCGAGTTTTTCTTCCGTGTACAAAGTGAGTGCAGTGAGTTACTGAATATCACTTTGCATTTTCGCTCATTACTTGGCCATACAATGTCCATTTGACTTGAAATTTTCACACAATACCCTGTGGACATATGAGATAACAACAATATATCATTGCATCAACCATTCATCACTTTTTGCACATTTCAACAAAGTTACTAGATCCCTTTAAAGCATCCATCTACTGCATTATACTGGCATACTATATTCTACTGTGGGACAGCTGACACTTCCACTTTGTGTACTCTATCCCTACTCCTCAAGGCTTTTCCAGGTACCAGTTTTAACCCTCTTCATTACCATAGCGTGCACATTTTTGCTTTGAAATCAATAATCAATCATAGACAGAAACTGATAGTGTTAAATAATACATTTTCCCCGTTCCCACACACCCAACAGGCCAGCTGAATGAATAGAATAATAAAGAGAGCTGGCGTAATATCCTCGCTATTCTATACTTTTCCTCTATTTTCTTGTAGTTGAATCAGTACAATCTTCTTTTTTCCATCAACAGGCACTTAGATGGGAAAGGGTGTCAGAATTTACATTTCTTCAAGCAAGCAAACTGGTCAAAAAATAGAATGCAGCACTCAGGGAGTGCATATAATACAGTATCACCTCCAATACTGAGGTCTATATGGCCAAATGTCAATTTTTACTTTTTGTGCGACCTTGATCTTTGACCTTGAACATTTAATGGGTACTATTCTCAAGGAAAGGAAGCTTCCATGAAATATTGGTTGAGATATCTGCAAAATTGTGTGCAGGAGACTGTTCACAAGCAAACACACAAACGGAACTGGAAACATAACCTCCTGCCACTCCATCAATCATGTCATCGGTGGAGGAAATAAGCTCCATTGACCTTAGGACAGTCAGTCTTTCAACATGGTGAAAGATGTTTGGAGTGTAAACATCCTTTTCTGTTTGTGCTCCATTTTTGTGTTCAAACTAGACCTGCTACATACCCAATTCAAGGTAATGTCAAACCTGCTATTGCAATGCCACTGTACACAAAAAAAAATAATATGGCCACTGTAGACATTTTTTGTTGGAGGCAAAGGATGTCATTCAGCAAACAACCCATAAAAGCACCCCTGGAATAAAATGTGCCTGTATACACAGTATGCAGAGTTTTCAACAAATAACAGAAGAGCCACAAGACCTTCAATATATTATTTCAGGTTCAGCCACTATCCGCCACCTAACCTTAAATCGATCAGTTTCATGTGCACATGGGGTACGTTATTGCTATAATTCAATGTTTTCTAGGGCTGTATTATTGACATCATACACTGTTTATTTCTTCTATTCAAACAATATGAGATACCCCACAAGACCTTAAATACATAATTTCCCAGTTCAGCCACTACCCGTCTTGCATGTACTTTCGTTCTGAAGACCTAACCTCGAATCATGCGCACATGGAGTACATTACTCCTGTTATTCACTTTTCTCTACACTTCAACAAATAAATATATCAGAACCCCAACAAGACCCTATTTCTCGTTCAGTCACTGTCCGCCTTGCACATACTTTATTCTGAGGAACCTAAACTTAGGATCGCTCAAAGATTTGAGCAAGAAATTACATGTATGTGTTTAATTGGCATTATCCTCTGGTTTCTACTCTTCAACACTTCAATAAGCAATTTCAGAACACCTTAAACATAATTTGGCACATATGGGATGTGCTGTTGGCAATATTCACTGTTTTCTAATATTCCAACAAAAATCAGGAACCCCACAAAATCTTATACATAATTTCCAGTTCAGGCTGTACAGCCTCTATCCGCCCAGCATGCATTTTTTTTCCTGAGGAGCTATATACCTCCAATCGATCATTGATGCGGCATTCTCCCCACTCAAGATGCGGATTGGTAAAGACGTTGCATCATCCTAAATTCATCAAATCAAAGCTCTACAATCTATGTGTACTGTAGAGGATTGCAGTACATGTACTAGAATTACATGAACTCTTTCCTTTCTCATATACAGGGTGTTTATAAAAAAGCGGAACCCAACTTCCACCCGCAATATTTTATTTAATAAACATAATTATATTTATTGCAATATGGCATATCAAAGGTCAATTCATACTCTTTCGTTTGATACCAAGTATGTTGTGATAACGTCATGCATGATTGAATAAAACCTTTTTAAAAGGGTTATGTAAAAAGTACTTTGCGCACGAGAGTAGAAACTAATTGTTAAATGCAGTGTAAATAATGAAACAGTAGACAAAGTCAAGTGACATTTCATGATGTTTCTTGATTCATAGTTTGACATTTTATTCAACTTTGAGAAGAGTTGAGGGTCCAAAATCATCCCGAATGTCCTACCACATGACCCCCATGTCTGTCCGCACAGGTTTGTGCTCGTGTTCAGTGGTCAGTTGCTTGGTCAGACAAGGAACTGATTAAGAAAGTATATCCATGTTCATTTATTTACGGAACAAAAGGATTACAAGACAAAAGAACACAAGGAGAGGTTTGAATGAATGACCATCAGCCCGTGTTGATGAATAGATCTAAATCATGTGCGCAAAGCAATTTTAACATTGCTCGTTTAAAATGCCTGCAATTCGATAACTACAAGATCAATTATTACAAAAGTGGTATCAAATGAAAGAATAATAAATCATCTTTAAGATGATATATTGCAATAAACATAACTATGTTTACTTCATAAGATATTGCTGGTGGAAGTTGGGTTCCGCTTTTTTATAAACACTCTGTATATATGCCATGCTAGAAATTGATTTTTGATATTACGTCATATTACAGTTTATATTTATATATATATGTCTATTAAAGATCATCGTGAGACAATGTCTCACAGACTCACAGAATTTTGTTTTCCATACATTTAATGTGCAATTTCTATTCATTTCTATTTCTTTTTCTTTTTTTCTTTTTTCATCGCAATGTCATATTTGAGTACATCGATATCTAATGAAGATCATTGTGAGACAATATCCCATACAATCTGTATATATTACGATTTGCTAATCTATAAAAAAATTATTATCTATAGGGAGATATTTGACCAGAACTGTTTATAGATAGCAAATAAAGCAAACAAAAAATTTTGATCTTTCAATTGCTGATTTAATGTACATTTGTAATTGACATAGGCTGATTTTTTTTATTTTAGAATTTGTTATCAGTTTTGTTATCATTATAAACAAAATTATGGTAATCGTTTATTCCCAAAGAACCAAAATATAATGTACACCATGAAAATGATAAACTAATTTATGAGAGATATGTTGACTTACAGCAATATCTGGCGCTGAGACTGCCTCCAGTAAAGCTGGATGGTTATAGCCTGAAAAATAAAAAATAATATGAAAGGGAAAAATTAATTAATTCATTCCATTTCACTTATTTTTAACAATTAAAATCCACTACAAATAAACATTCACAATAAAATACATGTAAGTAAGATATCATTCCAATTCACTTATTTTAACATTTAAAATATACTACAAATAAACATTCACAATAAAATACATGTAAGTAAGATATAGAAGCAACAAGTACATATAAATCAAAGCTCAAGGATTGTAATACATACACGTACATGTGGTGGGATGACAAAAATCAAATCATGCGCTAATCGAGGTTGTCTCCAGTAAGAAATGTTTCAATATATGAAGAAAAAAATATGAGAGCACAATGAGTAGATTTTTCTACTAGGCTACAGTACATGATAACTTCCAGTATGCAGCATTTGAAGTACTTGGTGTATAGTAGAGTTCTTCATGTATTGAATTACACCATAGTATCAAATATCAGATTTAAATACAAATTGTGCAATTTTTAAATTTATATATTTTGTAAAATTATTATCAACTTAAAAATAATATTAATGAATCTAATGTTCTTGGTAGTGATGAAGAGGACATTTTTGATTGAGTACTTTAAAGAAGTTACTAGCAAATTCACCCAGTCACTAATGGTTCTTGTAAGGGGGGGGGGGGGGGGCTACTTATTATGATTTTACTCTTCATTTTAATTGTAATACAATCAACACCTTTTATTAGACAATAGTATTGTTATACAATTATAGTGGTTGCAAAAATAACATTAATCTTAGTTTATCAGAGCTTTTACTCTTCTTGTAATGAAATATTTGTGTCTTGCTTGTTATCAAAGTGAAGAATAAAATAGATTAATTTCAATGTATTCATTATCATTAGTACTCTACGATCATACATAACATTACATTAGTATATACCCCCCCCCCCCCAAAAAAAAAATCTAAAGTAGACGATGAGACCAATCTTCACACTTGCCAACAATCATATGCCAATATTCAAAAGAAACGAAAATATCCATCCCCACAATTTGACTTGTCAAGTTGTGCTACATTTATATTGCTTACTTCCAAAAGAGGCTATATATATCCACTTTTTCAATTTCGGAGAAAATCAAGTTTCTTTGTCCAACTTTGTACACGTGCCTATGGGAATTTGAAAATTAAACGTTCCATATTTTGATTTTGATCTCATAATTCGTCCTAAAATTCAGATTTCTAGATAGCTACGTAGATTATTAATGCGCTGTTTATCGTTAACTCATTTTTTATGGAAAGTGGATAGAGCCCCTTTTGGAATTAAGCTCTTCATTTATATTGCACGGCCTGGGCAGTCCATCCGCTAATTCGACGATGAGCGAGCGGGAGCGCAAAGTTTACACAGCAGGCACAAGATAAATTTCACGAAGATTGGCAGAGTAGACCACCAAACGACTAATGGGCAAAGATGAAAAGCAGTGGCGTACCGTGGTCAAACTGATTGGGGAGGAGGGGAGGAGGGGAGGGGGGGTGGGGAATGCGAATGCTATGGGGGGAATGCGAATGCTATGGGGGGGCATGCGTATGATTTTTTTTTGTGGGGGGGGAGGGGGGTAGGCACACCTTATGTATTTCGTTATTTTTTGACAGATTCAACTCCTAAAGATGTATTCTTGTTTTTTTTCTTCAAATTATTGGGGGGGGGGCATACCCCATTCTCCCCTAGCTACACAACTGATGAACAAGGCTACATATATGTACATTGATCGAGCACTATAAGCTGAGGAAAATGCTCTTGAAAATGCATTCTACACAATCGCATACTTCTCAATGACATCCACATTTCCTGAAGAATTTCAATAGCTTTTCTTCTCTTTTTCCGAGCTGTAATGTAGAAATGCAGGCATTTCAATACATGAAACCTAGGTAGTAATCCTAGTGTACTGTATACATGTTCATAGTACCGTAAACCGGGGTGACTTTTGCCACTTTTTGAGAATGATGTATTTCCATCAAGTCTCACTCTTTCTTTGGGACTAATTTCTGATTCTATACATTACCCTATAAGTATGTATTTCAATCAATAAGAAATATGTTCTAAAAAGTGAGGCATGATGAAAATACATCAATCTCAAAAAGTGGCCAAAGTTACCGCAAAGGGGCCAAAGTCATCCCAAAGAAATACTCCTCATTAAACTGGACAAATTTAAGTGACAGTTAAACATATATATATTCAAAATTCAGAGTACAATTTGTGATATACACACACATGCAAAATGCTACTAATTACAGTACATGATTGGTAGGCTTATGCAAGTTACATATATATTTTATTATCTGGAGACAATTTCCTTAAAAAATACAAGAAATCAGAAATGTTTGGTAAATTCCCACCTCTTCAGAAACACGGGTTCCCCTTTTAATATTACCCCATATGTACATGTATGCATCTTAACCCAGTACAAAACATACATTATTTCTATTCCTTTAATCAAAGTACTGTACTTCAATCTTCCGAAGCAGGCTGAAATTGATTCAGTCGCGAAGGACGGATAACCCGATTAGCGCATCGGTGCCCGACTTTCATAAATTGATTAAACGTTAATCATTTCAGATTCCGTGCACTGATGGGCCGGGATCGAGAACAATTCAATGCCTGCACCGAGTCTAAATATAGAGCATCTGTAAAGATGGTTTTCCTATGAGAAGGCTTTAGCTGTTTAAACTGATCCAGTAACATTATATGATTTTTTCCAATTTTAGTGATATTTCAGGCTTCAATTATATACATCAGAAGATTCTCCTGAATGATGTCAACTATACAGGGTGGCCCAGAAATAACGGAACGGGAAACTTGCCATTATGAAGAAACGTACAGACTAGGTTCACTTGATAGATAATCTTTTAAAAGGAAATTTGAACAGTGGTCAAGTATTTTTCGATTTAGGGCGTCTTAAGTGACACCATGTCAGGGTCAAATTTTTGTAAATTTCTAGAAAGTCGGTGCCTGATAAATAGCAATTCATGCCCGCCATAGGACCAAGTAGCGATCAATACAAATTATTTTGTCTATGTGCATTCAGCTGTAAAACCAATGTCGACTATGCGAAGGGGCATGAATGCACATGGACAAAAGGACAAAAGTATTTGCATTGATCACTCCTTGATGCTATGACGGGCATGAATTGTTTTTTTTTTCAGTCACCAACTTTCTAGAAATTGACAAAAAGTTGACCCTGACATGGTGTCACTAAGACGCCCTAAAACGAAAACTACTCAACCAAAATTGTATTTGTTGTTGGTATCAAATTTCCTTTTAAGAGACTATCCAGTGAACCTAGTCTGTATGTTTCTTTATAATGGCAAGTACCTGTTCCGTTATTTCTGGGCCACCCTGTATATACCAATATCATCCAAGCATTCTTCTGAATGATGTGTGACAGTTTCATAGAAATGAACAATGATTACCTTGTAAAAAAAAAAGGGGGGGGGGATTTATGCCAGATTTCATACCTGATCGTTTGGGCAAAGTATCCAAATTTGGGTACTATGAACAATAAAAGTATCAAAATTCAAATACTTTTGACTACAAATGTATCAGAAGTTGAAGGTTTTCAGAGGAGCTGAAGAGATCTATCATTACATCAACTACATACACTGTACGTAGGGCTCAACACTAGCACTTGCCCTGTTTCCTGGGGCAAGTAAAAATTGACGTCAGGCAAGTACAATTAAACAAATGGTCTCATTTGGTTTCCCTGATTGGGCAACTCTATTTAACTACGAGAAAAAAATAGATAGTTTTCCTTCCATGTATTCTATTTCATAGATTTATAAGCAAAAGAGCAGTTTGTTAAGCAGATTAAGCTAAGTACTTTAAAATAGCACAATTAATGTTTCTCATGGTTTACATTGTTGTTGCAGGCATGTGAGTGGGGTAAGAACAAAAAAGAGGAAAGTCGCGGCGTAATTGCGCAAGTGTGCGGGAAGTGCACATTGCGAAACACAAAGTCCATTGCGGCTGGGGTCCAGGCCTTGACGTTTTTGATACTTATTAAATGCATTCTCTACCTTTTTTTTGTTTACATTAAAAAAAAACGTGGAATTCCGCGTTTTGTATATTTCAAAAACGCAGAATTCCACGGAAACGCGGAAGTCTCACATGCCTGTTGTTGTTTGTTTTCTGTTTTTTTCTCTCTTTTTTTTTGGGGGGGGCAAGTCAATTGTTTGTTTGGGCAAGTAAAATGTAAAAATGCATGATTTCACTTGACCGAAGAGGCAAAAAGAAAACAAAATGTTGAGGCTTGCTGTACGTGTATTTATATCTTAGTAAAGTTTACCTCGAATGACTAAAAAAGGGTCTTTGTGGCTCGATGGTTGAGCACCGGTCTAGCAATCCGGAGGTCTCAGGTTCGATTCCCGGCAAAGCCTACTTTTCTTTGCTCATTTGTAATCATTTTCCTTTATGTTTAAAGTTCAAGGAAAAGAAATTGCACTGTTGACATTTGTATGACTTTGAAGAAAATAACATACCGAGTGGAACTGAAGAGATGTTTGTGAAGCAATCAAGGAAGCGGTTTCCATCGACATCCACCAGGAAGTTTCCGCGGCTTGACCGGTAGTCTGCGAATAGCTGGACTGTGCCTGTGTTCTGGATATTATAATGATAATAATGATGATGATGAACGATGATGATGATAATGATGATAATTGATAATACTACTAATAATGATAATATGAATAATAATAATGATAATAATAATAATAATCAGCATCATAATAATAATATTTAATGTTTAATTTATATAGCACCTTATATGATTGATAATCACCTCTCTTCATAAAGCGCTTAGAATGATTACAAAATGATGATTACTATAAATAATATTAAGATATTACAAGCCCAATACAAAGGCATAAGAATATGCATTGGCAATGTGATATTTGCTAATATAATTATATAAACGGGGTAAGCATACAATTCTAGTAAAACCTAAGCCAGTAATTTGCTCAATTTGGTGAAAGATTCATTAATTTATAATATCCTAAGTACCTTTATTTAAAAACATTAACCAATAACAATTCGAAATTTCCTGTAGATGGTGAATATTTACATCATAAAACCAAATGTATTTTTATAAAGATTCAATACTTGGTGTTAAATTGTGTTGAGAGAAACTTAAATGTGCAGAATAACAACAGATTATCTATATATCTAAAAATATTTAAAAAGTCAATAAAATAAACTCGGAAACACGCTAGAATTCCTTGGTTAAGTCTTTATTCAATTACTTTCGACCGGTTTCTTTCTCTTCAAAAAAGTAAATGAAGTTAAAAGTTAAAAAACATGTTGAGGATCAGAATACATGTTTTTCAGAATACATGTTTTTAAACTTTTAGCTTCATTTACTTTTTTGAAGAGAAAGAAACCGGTCGAAAGTAATTGAATAAAGACTTAACCAAGGAATTCTAGCGTGTTTCCGAGTTTATTTTATTGACTTTTTAAATATTTATTTCATCGACGAGGACTTTTTAAGTTAAATTTATTTATCTAAAAATATATATATATAAAATATGGTTTTGTACTTACCATTGTTAAATTGTCCATATTCTGGAGAAGTTCCTTTAAAGAAAATTTAGAAGAGAAGAAAAGAAAAGATGCAATACATGAACATGAATACCTTTGAGTTCCCCCATTCCATTATAGATACATCATACATGACACTGAAAAAAAAAAGAACATTGGAGCTCTGGAAATCAAGCCTCCAAAATACAGAAAAAGAAAAATGCCCCTCATAGAGAGTTTAAGGGGACCACCAGGCAAAGATCAACACATAATTATAAGTTTTGGTACCGTTTTGTGATAGCAAATAGATACCCAACATTTTGCAAAGGGTTGTGTCATTCATAAACAAAGCAATTAATTACCACCACTTACGGAACAATGCATTATTTCCTGGTTCCGTAAGCGCCAAACATTTGCGAGTGCGCCAATTCTATTCACGTGTACGTTTGGAGACAATAGAATCCCGGGCCATTCGTTCGCTCTGGACAAAGGTAGTCTTCGTACATGCAGACCCATATACACATGTTGTAGTATGGTGATGCGTTTTCCAATTATATATTTTTTTCTGGAAACATATTCTTCTGAACTTGTTGATGGAATGGACTACTAAAGATGTTACCTTTCATTTATAAGAATATTATTTTTGGGTGGTGGTACCCTTTAAATGCCCAAGAACAGATCAGATCCATAAACTTTACTCTGGATGTTTGAAAAGTTATATTTAAGACTATGATCATCATTTACCAATATCATTGCAAGATTCTTCTCTTTATGATGTGTGATGGTTTCATAAAAAAAGAAAAAATAATATGTTTACCGTTTACCTACAGTAGTGAGAAAAGTGAAAATCAAAGTAAGAGTTTATCACCTTTGCCCATTGATTTGACTTCAATTGAAAAGTGTTCCTGTAAAGCTTTTCATTCAATCAAATATAGCTACAAGTATGTTACTTCGGGAGACAGTTGAAAAATCAAAATTCAAATATATCAACAAGTATGTTACTTAGGGAGACAGTTGAAAAATCAAAATTCAAATATATCAACAAGTATGTTACTTAGGGAGACAGTTCAAAAATCAAATTTCATTTTATTCTTCTGTTACAATTAACCAAATAACAAGATAACAAGAATAACGAGATTTTGTTTGAACTTGACAAAGTTAGTGGATCACGTTAAAGGTTAGCAAGACTAAAAATAGTCCAGCAACCCCCCCCCCCAAAAAAAAAAAGAAGAAGTATATATACCTCTGATATATGATAGCAGAACAAATCTGAGGGAGGAAGATGACAGATAACTGATTGGTTTTAAATAACCAGGGACTTTGATCAATTTCACTCAAAAAGAATATTCTTTCAGAATAGCTTTCTCTTCTTGTAGGAGACACCTACATGAACTTGTTGATGGAATGGACTACTAAAGATGTTACCTTTCATTTATAAGAATATTATTTTTGGGTGGTGGTACCCTTTAAATGCCCAAGAACAGATCAGATCCATAAACTTTACTCTGGATGTTTGAAAAGTTATATTTAAGACTATGATCATCATTTACCAATATCATTGCAAGATTCTTCTCTTTATGATGTGTGATGGTTTCATAAAAAAAGAAAAAATAATATGTTTACCGTTTACCTACAGTAGTGAGAAAAGTGAAAATCAAAGTAAGAGTTTATCACCTTTGCCCATTGATTTGACTTCAATTGAAAAGTGTTCCTGTAAAGCTTTTCATTCAATCAAATATAGCTACAAGTATGTTACTTCGGGAGACAGTTGAAAAATCAAAATTCAAATATATCAACAAGTATGTTACTTAGGGAGACAGTTGAAAAATCAAAATTCAAATATATCAACAAGTATGTTACTTAGGGAGACAGTTCAAAAATCAAATTTCATTTTATTCTTCTGTTACAATTAACCAAATAACAAGATAACAAGAATAACGAGATTTTGTTTGAACTTGACAAAGTTAGTGGATCACGTTAAAGGTTAGCAAGACTAAAAATAGTCCAGCAACCCCCCCCCCAAAAAAAAAAAAGAAGAAGTATATATACCTCTGATATATGATAGCAGAACAAATCTGAGGGAGGAAGATGACAGATAACTGATTGGTTTTAAATAACCAGGGACTTTGATCAATTTCACTCAAAAAGAATATTCTTTCAGAATAGCTTTCTCTTCTTGTAGGAGACACCTACATGTAGCTGCTACCCTCTTCTTATTATTATTGTTAAAATGTTGGGGAAATTGTATATATAATTTCATGTTTTTATATTTCATATCTTTAGAGTAAAGTATTATAACATTTTATTTCAACTTTATTTGAGGTAAAATTATCGTAATATTTCACTTCATATGTTTAAGTTTACAGTGAAAGAATTCTAATAATTTAAGTATATACTTAGTAGAAGTTCACAGCCTCATATATGTATATACATGTATATACTAAAATCAATAAGTGTGTTGTTTATAATCACATTTTTCTACAAATAAAAAGAACAATAAATAGTTTAAATTCAGTAAAAGTCTAATTCATTATTTCTCCCACTGACTTAATACATGCCTCCATAAGTTCAAGTCTCCTAGGGAGAAATAGACTGCGCACTCACTGAGAAATGTACACCCCAAGATTTCCCAGGGTAGAGAGATAGATCAAATCTGGTTTATCATGACCTCAAAACCCAGCGGGTGGCTAGATCAAGATACGTTTATAATATGTTGAAGATTTGTATGTGCTGGGAGGGTGAATGTACAGATCTGCATTTTCAGGATACTGTATTCAGCAAGGACTCTTCTGTGTTTGTACGTTTGTGTGTGTGTTCGTGTGTGTGTTCATGTGTGTGTGTGTGTGTGTGTGTGTGTGTGTGTGTGTGTGTGTGTGCATGCGTGTGTATGTGCATGCATGTGTATGCGTGTGGATGTACGTGTGTTTGTGTGTCTGTGTCCATCTGTGTACATGT
>JBAMJV010008789.1:0-17957 GCA_037951105.1 Echinarachnius parma
ATGGGGACTTAAGCCCGGCGCAGACAGAGTAGACTCGACCCGATCCGACTGGTTTTCAGCCTGATTAACTCCGTCTACGCTGCTTCAGGACTTCGGTTTTGCCAATCAAGTGCCAGTCAGAGGTCAATCGAGGCCGATTCAACATGTTGACTCGGCTCCGACTGAGTAAAACTGACTTTAGCCTGACTGAAAACCAGTCGGAACGGGTCGAGTCGGCTCTGTCTGCGCCGGGCTTTATATGAACCGATCAGATATTCGGATTTAGTCACATGTTCTGACTTGCAATTAATCGCAACTTTATACGATCGATTACAACTCTTTCTGCAACGGGGCCTCGGTCTCGTAATCAGTGCTCTGATCTTCGCACGAATCGACTGGGTTCGAAACCTAATGTAGGCTGCGTCTCTCGGATGGTGACGTGAAGGGCGGTCCTCGACCTAAACAATACAAATTGATTGAACGCGTCTGTAAAAACTAGTAAATAATCACTCACCCATACCTTTGGTTTCATTGGGGGATAATATTCCATTTATTTATAATATTCTATCGAATGAATGCCCCCCCTAACCACAAACAACAACCACAAAACCAACATTAACATAATGTTGGCTACTTGTTAATACAATTCTATTCTATTTATTTAGTTATTTTCTACGAATGAACGCTCATAACCCCAAGCAACAGCGATACCTACATTATAGGGTGTTCTATGCAGATAATATTCCATGATTTTGTTTACACTATTGTGTGAGCTGAGTGAACGCCCCCTAACCCTGAACAACATCGACAGCAGCGAGAACTTTAGCCTATACAATGGCAGTAGGAGTCATACTTCTATCAATTTTGTGCAAAAATTCTACAGTCAAACCTGACTGCGGGAAACTAGACTATAACACTGTAGACTATATAGTGGCATTATATGGACATTTTGGCCAAATGTTTTCCAAATTATACACATTTGGCCAAATATTGGCAACATTTTGGCCAAATATTCGCCAAATATGTATAATTTGGCCAAATGTTGGCCAAAATGTCCCCCATAGTAGACAGATAAAATCTCTATAGACATGTAGCATAAACCATTCTACAATCAAACATGTCCAAAGTGGTCACCCAACCGAAGAAACAAGACAAGCGGCCACTGCAGACAGAAAATAATTATATAGACAGGTTTCAAAACACTCTACAGTCAAACCTGTCTATAGTGGCCACCTAGCTGAGTGAAACTAGATAAGTGGCCACTGTAGACAGGTGGGGTGACCTCAATAAACTGTTTAAAACCATTTTACAATCAACCCTGTCTATAGCGACCACCTAGCTGAGTGAAACCAGACAAGTGGCCACTGTAGACAGATGACCTCTATCATGTAGACGGGATCCATAACACGTACAGTAAAACCTGTGTATAGTGACCAACTACCAAAGGGAAACAAGACAAGTAGCCTGTGTAGACAGACAAAACCTTTATAGGCACTTGTAGGCCGCAGGTCCCATAACAGTGTTTCTCTGTAGGCGATCACTTGCTTTGTGGTCACTATAATGTCGGGTTGTTGGCTGTTATAGACAGGTGGCCACTGAGACAGGTTTAATCGACAAAACCTATACATGTATATTATAGACAAGCTCCATAGCAATATTTGTGTATGCGGGGGACCACTTGTTTATGGTCACACTATAGGCATATATAGGTCGGCTACTATAGACAGGGGCCACTATACTTAGTTTGACTGTACACGAATGAACGCCCACACAAACAATACACATAATAACAACAACACCAAAGACACTCCGGGGCCATTGCACTATTTAGGGATAGACCATGCCTATAATTATATGCTAGCGTCATTTCTTTGTTTTCCTTTTCTATAATTGTTATAAACAATTATTATTATTGTCTATAGTTTCTTTCTTTGACAATCATGGAATGACGCTCGAACGAGCTCTACATTCATTGAATGATACTGGAGCTAATTACAGTTAAACAGTTGACATAATTGAAAATTATCACCATAATATTGTCCCTATAACAATTGTAAGCCATTTTGGCGATAATTTTCAATGATATAATATAAAGATCTACATCAGACCCTTTTTTGTTACTAAATCACGTTTGTCTTGGGTGCTAAGCATGTTTTGATAATCATCAATCAAAATCTACAATCGCGGCTGAGCTATTTTATACAATGATATCATACAGTATATGGAAAAAATCATTATATGCTTATAGTCATGATAGTTGAGGTGTATTTATCACGCTCTCTTTTTTAATTTCGTTGTTAAGAAAATAATAATTCGTGTTTTTATTTGGGACAATGGTCCTGATGATGATTAATCAAAATCTACAATGAACTATAGTTATACAATGATATCATGGAAATTTGTCGTCATATGTTTATAACTACAATTTATGTATCATTCGACAGACTCTTTTCGTTGCTCCTGATCTATGATGATCAATCAAAATATTCATGTCAATAATTGATGCAATTATATCATCGCAAATCATCGTCATAATCACATCGTCACAATTGTTACGAATAAAATGTATTGTTGATAAATAAAGTGCGCCATCTGTGTTGGGCAGTTGTACAATTGGAAAACTCGTGGTCGTGTTCGACATCATTCTCGTGGTGAGTGAAAGTGTGCTTGTGTGGCCATGAACGATCCGGACCTCATGTGGTATGATGTGGCGATCGTCCAAATCATACCACATGAGGTCCGGATCGTTCATGGCCACACAAGCACACTTTCACTCACCACGAGAATGATGTCGAACACGACCACGAGTTTTCCAATTGTACAACTGCCCAACACAGATGGCGCACTTTATTTATCAACAATACATCTTATTCGTAACACAATATATATTTTATTATATACTTTTTGTTATTAAGATAAAAAATAAACCAATTTTGTATTATTTTTATTTTTTTTGTTGGGGGGGGGGGGGGAAATTGTTCTGATGATGATTAAAGGGATCTAGTAACACTGTCCAAATCCGAAAAAAACGTATACTTAACACTCTAGATAGTGGTTCTCTTTTTTATACCTTGTTGTATGTGTATTACCAATAGAGGAATAGAACAGGTTTTAGTTGTTCAAAATTAATGTCCCTTTCGTTAGAAAGATATTTACGATTGAATTGTTTGGATTTGAAATTATCCACGATAAAGTTATAACTCAGTGTAGAGAGATAGCGACTGTCATTTTGCAGTTTAGCTCATTACTCGGCCAATATTATAACGTGAATTTTGCACACATTACTTAGTGGACATATCGGATCGCAAAAATACAAATTCAACCATATCACTTTTTAACGTGTCAACAAAGTTACTCGCAACAATTTACCTTTATTTATAAAGTGACATCATGTAAAATCAACCGTCACTTTCTTTACTTGTCTACTACATCAGACGATTTCCATTAGGCCAAAACAAAAAAATTGTTGGATTGGAGTAACGGGCAACCAAACATTAGGGTAGGTAGGTAGGTTTTTTTTTTCTTTCAGGATTCGCACAAATACACAAAAGCACACATATAACACACAAATAACACATATCGCAAAATTTTTGGGGAAAACAAAAATAAAAAATCAGAAAAAACCTTTAGGGTCGGCGGTATTTTTAGGGTCGGGCGGGTTACGCCAATCCAACCATTTATTTTTGCATGGCCTTATTGTAGTAATTCTATTAATGAACAGGTTTCTCTCTTCTAGGGCAATAATCATGTTGATGATTAATCAAGTTACACGATGGGGCTTTATATACAGTGATTATCATGGACAAGTATCGTCACAAGGTTATAGTTACAAATTAGAACTTTCACCAGAGTGACGCGTTCTGTTACAACGTTCCTGTTTTCCTTCGGTGCAATGGTCCTGATGATGAGGTTTGCGCATTAAAGGACCTATAGCGTCTAGATGGCCTAATTTTCACAATTCGGCTCTCTATATGTAATTTTTCCTGAAGAAAAAGAATTTAGCAGTCATTTCTCATGAAATCAATCAATTTTGGTGTAATCAATATCTAATTGTCCTGGGAACGCCCCTTTTAAATCGCCAAAATGTGACGTCATCTAAAGTACGGACTAATGGAACTAAATTCTGTAGATGACGCGTCATGACGTAAGCCAATGAATTGTCAATCACATGTCAATCACACTGCCGATTCTGGACCCTATGTTGGTGGGGCGTAATCTGGCTGCTAAATGAGATTTGGCATCAGAAAATTAGTCTTAAATCACTACTGTGTTTATTTTCATGGATTTTTTTTCGGCAGACCTATTTTACAAGTCATCAACTATGGAATAAGTGCCAAAGTACGTTGTATTCTTTAGGTCCTTTAATCACCTTTCTATTACGTTATTGCCATTCATAAATGTGGTATCATTGGAAAGCGTGAATTCTCCCCTTTACATTGATATAACATTTGCTATGAATATTTTATCATGGAATGTGCATTACATCCGAATGTAGGGCTACTGGACTTAGAACAAAATATTTAATTCATGATTTAGTATCATTATTAATATTATTACAATTGTTACTATCAATTCATTATTACTACTCTTATTAATATTATTTTACAAATCACTATTATCATTATTATGTGTTATTTATTCCTACTGTCGTAGTCATAATCCAGATGGATGTTTCTGAACTAGGTAGACAATTACCCCAAGACATTTGATCCCCAACACAATCCTCCCGCCCGACGATTACCACCCCCTCCCGCAGACGAGACAGATCTGTCGGGGGTAATTGTCTTGCGTATAATTGTCGAGATGGGTGTCAGTTGTCCAAGGGGTAATCGTCCGGAGGTGATTGTCTGGGGTAATTGTCTTTTGGGGTAAGTGTCTTGTGGATCAAATGTCCTTGGGGTAATTATCTTGGGGTCATTGTCTGGAGGGGTAATTGTCTTGGTGGGAGTTGTCCGAGGAGTAATTGTCCTAGGGGGTAATTGTCCGGGTGGGAGTTGTCCGAGGAGTAATTGTCCTAAGGGGGTAATTGTCCGGGTGGGAGTGGTCCGAGGAGTAATTGTCCTAGGGGGTAATTGTCCGGGTGGGAGTTGTCCGAGGAGTAATTGTCCTAGGGGGTAATTGTTCGCGGATGATAGTCTGGGAGTAATTGTCCAAGGGGTAGAAGTCTGGTGAATTTTGGGCCAATAAAGTGACAATTTTATACAAGGGTTAAACAACAAAAGAATGGGAGAACACAAGACTATTCACAAATGAGCTCGCTATAGGAGGGTTTGTTATATCGGAGCTATTGAAAGAGGTCTGGCATGGGATAGATGCAACAAGTCTTTGAAGCCACTTCGCCAAACTCCGGAGCTGAAAAGCTGATGTGGTTGCTTGAGGGTAGAATGTAGAGCTATGTCGATCACTACCATCCGCGAGGTCTTCCGCGGTTCCAGTATAATGTACCATACGCCATCATGCGACAGCGGCTAGAACTTGTCCAATCTCTATCGGCTGCATCGGCTTGCAAATAAGGAAGGCCGTCCAGGCAGTGGTTCATTGACCTGGACTAGAAAAGGGGTGGGTGGGGCGGGTTCTGGAAATGACTCCCCCCCCCCCCCCCCCCCCGCTGGAAGTAATGGCCATGTGACGTGATCTGAGCATGTTGAGTTTTGGTAAAGAGAGTACAGTTTTGGTCAAACTGAAATTTAGTAACCAAAACCTGCACAATTACATTACAAACTAATGGTTACAACTCCACCATGCTCGAAAGGAATGAAAAATTACCAATTACAAAAGTAAAAAGCCTTAAAATTCAGAAGGGCGCTCTCTAAAAACTCATTGGTTTCAACCATTTAATAATTAATTATGCAAATATGCTATTTTTTTCTTGAAATTCTGAATTCTTATGTATTTCTTTGTTTTCAAATCTTTTGTTTTTCATTGTTTTGTTATCTAGAATAGTTGATGGTGGCCAAAAGGAATGTTATCTGAGGAAAAACATAAACAAAACACTCTTCTTACAACACTTCTTGTAAAACCCATAAATTGTACACACAAGATCATTGGAAACCGCCATTTTTGGTCACGTTGGTCATGAATAATGATTTGCTATATCTCTGCAACCGTACCCCCGATTTTCGCAAATAGGGTCTTAAAATGCATCAACGTGTATTTCGTCTTTCAAAACAGGCAACGTAAAATTTTCCGAAATTGCCAGATACGAATCAGCAGGGCAATTAATTGCCTAACAATTGGACATCTGCATGTATGCACCGGCAGAGTACAACTTTGCTTAAGTATTGGTCAAATATTACCCAACAAAACAGTTACCAACGTATATATTACCCAACAAAAAAATACCAAGGTAAATTTACTCCTTTTTTTTCACAATGGCACGATCGTATGTAGTTCACCACCGGCAGAGTACAACTTTGCTTAAGTATTGGTCAAATATTGCCCAACAAAACAGTAACCAACGTATTTATTACCCAACAAAATAATACCCAACGTAAATTTACTACTTTTTTTCACAGTGTAGAGCGCCGCCCTGTATAACAAATATTAGAAAAGCGCACTCAATCGTACACGACAAACTCTCTTTAATGTATGTCTGAAAGACATCAGTAAAAAAACAAAAAAAATCGTGTTACCCTCAAGACGGAAATTTATGTAATATTGCAAATCAAATAGTCCAGGAATTCTTGCTGATTATCATTGTATTGTTGTGCAAGGGATTGTGTTTGAGTTTCGTGATTGGAAGAAGAAAAAAATCAAGTTTTCAACATCCATTTTCACCCAATAGGCTATAATTATTCACTATACAGAACTTTATTAATACACCTTACACCTTTCATCCGTATGTATAAGCAATGAATAAAAGGGATAGTACAGTTCTGGACAAGCTGAACTTTAATGACTAAAACTTGTACGTTATCATTAAAAACTAATAGACATAATTCAACAATGGTTCAATTGAAGAAAAACATATTGAAGACGAAGTTGGAAAGCTATTTTGATTTAAATAGCAGATATTCACGCAAGAGGGCGCCCGTCAGACATCTGACAGTTTCAATCATTATATTTCAAAAATTGTGAATCTATATTGTTTGTTTTATTAATGATTCAATTCAGAGATTATAACAAACTAATTTTAAGGCCACTTATATTTTTTTCTTCATTAGTGTATAAGCTTGACAAATGTTGTAAATTATCGAACGAAATGATTTTCGTCCACCAATAAAGAGATTGTTAACTGCTTTCTAAAATCACGCTTTTTTTGTGCTTTTTTTTGCAGTATTACACTTAGTTTTTCACCACCTCTCTAAACAAATATTAATCGAAGCGCCCTCTCAACCAGAACTGTACAATCCCTTTAAGTTTGCATATTCAATAACCAGGCCTTGGTAATGTCTCACTTCTGTTCTTTTTATACGGAAAACAGAGCGGCGACAAGGGTCGCCACGACGAGCATCAGCGGTGTTTGGACGTAGATGGCGCCACCATTCTCTGGCGGCACTGTGTCAACGTTGCAATTGTTGATACCACAGCAGCTGCTGCACTCAAGGATCTCATCATCGCCATAAATTTCGTTGCAGCCGTATGCGCAAACATCGTATGCGCACCCCCGGTAGACAGCCGTCACTCCGTACCCTGTGTAATATATGGTCTGCATAAACATAAAGAGAGGTGTGAACTAACCACTGACCTCTACTAAAAACAATAGATTTGATTTCGTTTCCGGACAACTACCCGAAGGAAATATTTGATTTGCATTTTAATAGAATGCTACCTGTCCTTCTTTCCTCGTATACTCGGTAAAATGGGTATACTTTGTATAAATATGAAAAGGAAAAAGAGCAAAGAAAATCGAAAAAAGGGAAGAACAAACACAAATTTATGTAATACGTAGTCTGTTACCTAAATAAAAAAAACCAATCAACTTGAAAAAAAAGAATAACTCAACATAATTTAAAGATATTTTCATTTTCAATATAAATGCATTTTAAAAAGAAATTACGGAAAAAATGAAGCAACGAAGAGAACTACTGAATTAAATCTTAATAGAATCTACTTTTTGCAATTTTTAGGCAAAAATAATGTCTCACATCATGTAGAATGCATTTATCATCAACTAAAATACGGGGCTTGAATACACCAACGATTACAGCGCCCCTACCAGTAATTTGAGGAGGAAAAATAAAGGTTGATATTCTTTTACAAATAATTGATTAAAAAGTAGAGTACGACTTATGCTACAGTCACATTTGCTCTACGGCGAGCGTACGGCGGCCGTACGCCCCCGAAATCGAGAGAAACGTGCGGCGGCCGCAGAAAATCTGCGGTGGCCGCAGGGTCCCCGTACGGCGTAACCGTATATTTTACAGGCCGTAGGGGTCGCCGTAGAATTATAACCAAAAGTTATAACTCTTTTTCATTTCTACGGTCGCCGAAGCAATTATACACGCCGTAGCCATGGCTACCACTCCTATACTTTATAGGGGTGTAGCTGTAGCGTCAGTCTGGTCGCACGGTTGCCGTATGGCCCCCCTGCGGCCGCCTTTCGGTCGCCTTGCGGGCGCCTTTATATTTGTTCAAATAACCTACGGCAACCGCAGGGACGCCCTAAGGCAACCGTGCGTCATCACTTTAAAGGCCGTACGGCAGCCGCAGATGTTCTGTCTCCACAAATTAAAGATACACCATGCGGCGGCCGTGGCAAATGTGACTGCTAATGCATGTAACCGTAGAAATTCTACGGCGGCCCTATTTTTGTAATTGGCTGTAGAAATTTTTGACCGTACGGCCGCCGTGTCAAATATGACTGAGCCATAAGTGAATGGATCACTTTGATAATCTTACGGTGCATGCTATGGGTGAACCCTTCCTGAAGTCACACGTTTCCCTTGACACGCCCGCAGCGTTCGCGTCAAAGTTCGTCCCACATCCAACAGTTCCAGTGTCGTTTGAAGCTTCACGAAACAGGTCATAGTGGCACGTGTAGCATGACGTCACAACTGCATCGGCAGTTCCTGCGTGGCAATGATGAATATGAAAATGACAATGTCAATGACAATATCAAGGACAATGTCAATGACGAGGTCAAGGACAATGTTAGTGACAATGTCAATGACGAGTTCAAGGACAATGTTAGTGACAATATCAATGACAAAAGCAAGGAAATTTCCGATGTTAATGATACAAATGACAATGCCAATGAAAATGCCAATGCCAATGACTAGGACAATGTCAATGTCAATGACAACGTCAATGCCAATGTCAATGACAATGTCAATGACAATGACAATGTCAATGTCGATGACAAGGACGATGTCAATGACAATGCTAATGTCAATGTCAATGACAAGGTCAATGCCAATGTGAAAGCCAATGTGAATGCCAATGACAATGTCAATGACAAAGACAATGTCAATGACAAAGACAATGTCAATGACAATGCCAATTACAATGCCAATGACAAGGACAATGTCAATTCCACTGACAATGACAATGTCAATGATAAGGACAATTACAATGACAATGTCAATGTCGATATCAAGGACAATGTCAATGACGATGACAATGTCAATGCCAATTGACATTTTTTGTTGTTGTGTGAAGATACTTTTAAACTGTGCCTTGAGTGTTGAGCAACTTGTAAAAGATGGAATTGGCGCATTACAAAACTACTACATATTATTACTATTATCATTATTATTATTATTATTATTATTATTATTATTATTATTTATTAAACGCTAGTGTTCTAAGCTAGTTTCATGGATTACAGGTAGATCAGATTCGTTAATCAGTTGCACGCTGCCATCTTGCGAACGTAGTGCGGACAGCGCGTGCTACACCCTGGCTTAGTGTTGCGAAGTCCGCGCAAACCATCGATATGTATTTGTATATATATCGATGGCGCAAACTCGCCTATTTCAAAATGGCGACCCGCCGGAAGTCGGAATAGCATCACCACGCTTGATGGGTAATTAATGACAACAGGCAAGGAAGAGTGGAATCAAGACCACCGTATTTTCTTATTGATCATCAAGCTGTAATTTTCTTGGGCAATCGGGTATATAATGTAGCTTATCACTGATATATTCATATACATTGGGAGTCCATCCACTTTAATTGTGTTAGTAGTAGGCCTACGTATTATAATTAATTGCTATAAACGTCCAGGGGTGTTTCACCATGAACGGTTTCACAAAGCTCCCAAGTCGAACTTAGCACTATACATGGACTTAACAATTATGGAAAGCCATTTGTAGCTGCGGAATTAGACATTTGGTTCAAGGACTTTCTCCAGTGCTGCCCCTCGACTCTGGAGCACTCTTCCCAGCCACATCCGCTCTTCACAAAACATCGAACAATTCAAGTCTCAACTCAAATCGTATCTGTTTTTTAATGCCTTTTGATATGCCTTATGATATGTATGCCTATCCATGTAATTTTGTGTTAATGTATATGCCTAAATTGTGTATGTTTACAAAATTAATTTGCTTATGAATTGAATGTAAATATAATTGCTCTTATGTTTTGCTTGTAAATCGCATTGATAATTCTCACCAGTTCTGAAATGCGCTTTATACAAATCAGCTATTATCATTATTATTATTATTATTATTATTATTATTATTATTATTATTATTATTATTATTATTATTATCATATTCAAAACCACAAAATGCGAATATTTAGAACTTTCCACAAAATTTCACATCAAAAACTTGAAGTCTCTTTGATAGTAGAACATGTTAATGCTTTTTATCCAAAGTGTAAGCCTTTTTAACAATTTTACAAAGAAACTAATGGCTTTCCATAATGTCCAAGTCCAACTTGTGAAACAGCCTGATAGTGGAGCGATGACCGACTTCTCGGGCGCACAATGAAATCGGCCGAGAACTGGCAAATTTATCCTATGTATTATTCAAGACATATTTACCAAGAACTACGACACACACAGCGAAGAGCGAAATGAAGATTTTCGTGGCAGCCATGTTTTTATTGATGTGTTGTTGTTGTTTGTAGGGACGTCGGATCACAACTCCTAAAGAGGAATAAAGAGAGAGAGAAAAAGAGTAGCATAAAAGAGCGAAGAGATAACAAGAGATTTACACTACAGAGAAAGTGTGCATGGGACTTACCCTCTGAAAAAAAAAATTATCCACTGACAGTCTGGAAGTCACGTTTGCCCTAACCATAGGGTTTTAAATTGAACTAGTAACAATGTCCAAATCCACAAAACCTATTTAGAACTCTAAGACTTCCTTTTCCCTGCTCCTACCGTGTAATATTGGTATTATCAATAGAAGCATGGAATAAGTTTTTTTCTTCTTCTTTTTTTCCCTTTCGTTAAACAGATAATTACGACTGAAGTGTTCAGATTTTGAATTATCCACTGGAAAGTTATACAAAGTCAGTGCAGTGCAATACACATTTTATCAGGCAATCATCACTTTTTGCTCATGTCAACACAGTTACTTGATCCCCGCGGTGCCTTGTGAAGTGTAGCAGGGAGACAAACCAAGTTTCCCTTGCAATAAGCTTGAACAACATCCTCCCTCCCCCGGTCAGATTGCTTTGGGGATGGGGGGGGGGGGGCTGTTCAGTTGATCACAGAAATAAAAAAAAAGAAGTATAACAAAGGACTTGTGTGGTTAAATCTAAACTTTAGTATCGTTAAATGCAGAAATATCGGTGTAACTTTAATGCACGCCGCCACACGCCGCTGAGATTGGGCTTCAATACACCGCCCGTTCGCCCCTTTCCACCGGGCTGGGTATTGGTCGACGAGCTCGCATGCCGTGCACACGTGCGCTTGCATAGCTTTTGCATGCAGCGTATTATGCGGTTGAATTAGATCTCTGGTAAAAGCGTTTTTATTTCGCGCATTTTATTGCTCAAATAGTCCATTTCAAAGCAGTTTTTGTAGAAATTCTTTCACATACAGTAGTTGATGAAAACATATTTGTCATTGTTTGTGTGTGGGGCGTTTCCCCTTGCCCCTCCCCCCTCCCCGTAAGTACGCCAGTGATAAAAACTCATATCCGAAACACGAACTGATATTAACAAATTAAGTTCCGCATTAAGTATAATTGCGAGTCATTCCATATTTGATTACACACAGGAAATATTTATTATGTATATTACAAAATGTTCATCAGGTTTGAATCATGCGGGTACACATTAAGAAGAGTTTATAGTTTATAGAAAATGGAGGTACCATCATATCTATATAACTTCACAAAATATTGCCTATTTAATTATACCTTACTTGATACTTGATACTTGATGAGGTAATCCCTTGAAGCAGCTGCGAAGCTATATTGGGATGATGTGCTGGTGTGTCGTCAGGAGGTGCCATTGTTTATAATACAATTTTCAATTTGCATTAATTATATACAATAACGATGCAGGAGCAGAATGTACAAGTAAAAAACAGGTGTAGTGACGTTTAAAGGTGAATGACAGTAGTGGGAATCGCCCCACCCCCTACAAATGAAATGTACACTCTTATTACCAACCATGTGAAAGAATATAATTGTACTAATATGGGATTATACAAATTTGGCCAACAAAACCGCTTACTAATTGATATATTTGCAAAATTATAAGTTGATCTGCTGCGGATTGATATCGCCAACGCGGAATCGCGCATACGCTACGTGCAAATGACCGCGTGCGTGTTTGCTTTACGGGCTTGTCCCCAGCTTGTCGATATATCCAGCCCATCGCTAGCGGAGCGGACAGGTGCGAACGGGCGGTGGATTTATACATTTCACGGGCGGGTATTGGATTTCTTCTGATATTTCTGTATTTAACGATGCTTAGGTTCGGATTTTACCACACAAACCCTATTTAAATACTTATTCAACACTATTGATCAAGATGTTTTCGGCTACTTTCCCAAAACTGTTATTCTAATGGTGGGTAACGCAGCCGTTTGAAAGGTAGTCAGTCCTGTTGTATTGACGACCGGCCCAGGTAGATGGTTTTAGACTCGTATGGTCTGTGAATAAAAAGAGAACTTGTACGAGTCAATAGTATGTAGATAATGCAACGGTAAACTTCAGGTTGCGATCATGTCTTGAATAATAGTTGGCTTGGCGGTTTTCTGGTGGACTGTCTAGCTGATGATGGATCTTGTAAAAGAGCGTGCACTGTGCAAGGAGTCGCCGGATGTGAAGTCGGTCCCACCCAAGGGCTGTCACGAGCGATGATGTGGTCAATCTGTAATCGCAGTGTACAAAGCGAGCAGCTGCTTTCTGCACTTGTTTAAGTCCATTAACACAGGCGATGCTGTGAGGGTTCCATGCCTCTGAACCATATTCCAGTTGAGGGCGGACTAAAGCTGTGTAGGCCCTAGCCTTTACTTCTCTGGAGCATAAAGGGAAAGTCCTGCGGAGGAGCCCAAGGGTATGGCTAGCTTTCTGCCTGATGATCTGGCAATATTTGTTCCAACGGAGATCAGTGGTGATCGTGATTCCAATGTATTTATAATGGACAACCCTAGGGACTGGTTCATCTGCAAGTTGATATTGGCATATGCTGGGTCTACGTTTCCGTGAAATGGATAGAACTGCACACTTGTTGATGTTGAAGCTCATAAGCCAGTCAGAGGACCATGTATAGACAGTTGCTGTAGATCATGTTGCAGGATCTACCCTGTAGACAACGCAGTCATTAGCAAAGAGCCGGATATTTGATTGAATCTTTTCTTGGATGTCGTTTATGTATAACAGAAAAGGGGTTGGACCAATGACTGAGCCCTGGGGACTACATATGTTACGTCTCTCCGGGAAGATTGCGATCCATCTACCACTACGGCCTGTCAGCAAGGATTGACATCAACCAGTTTTGAGAGTCGCCTGCAATGCCGTAATACTAAAGTTTGCTACGGAGTCGTTGGTGTGGAACTCAGTCAAATGCCTTCTGAAAGTCGAGGAAGATAACATGAGCTTGGCTGCCGTTTCTGAAGGGGAAGTGCCGACCATTCATGGATTACAGAAGTAAGTTGAGTAGTAGTTGAAAGGCCCTGTCGGAAGCCGGTGTTGGGAGTTTGAGAGGAATGTTGTTGGCAACAAGGTACTTGGTTATGTGGCTCAGCATGATATGCTCCATAATTTTGCAGCATATGCAAGTTAGATAAATCGGCCTGTAGTTTGTACGGTCACTCTTTACACCAGACCTTGTGAATTGAAGTAACAAGCGCCTGTTTCCACTGGGTTGGAACTATTCCACAGTTTATAGCTTTGCTGGAATAAGAAGGGCGAGGGTCGGAGCGATCTCACTAGCAACAAGCTTTACGAACCTTGGTGGAATCTGATCTGGTCCGCTAGCCTTGGGCATGATTTAGTTGCTTCAGTTGCTTATCTACCCTGTCCTGTGGATATGTAGATGACCTATGGCGTTGTGTGGTGATGGTCCTTTCTGAGGAAGAGGGGAGAGGGCTGTGCACGAGTAAACACTGTCTGGAAGTATTCATTGAGAGCCTCTGCCTTGTCTACTGATGTTGCACACAGCTTTGTTGAAGTGCGTAATGATGGTATGCCGACGTCGGTTCAGAGCGACACGTGCGAATGTACGACCAAAAGGACCTTTAGATTTTCACTTGCCCCGATGATGTTGTTGATGTAGTCGGAGCATGTTTTCTGGACTTGCTTGGTGACCTCATTCCTGTTCTGCCTGTAGATTTTCAACATTGCTGAACACGACAGTCTGCGATTCTTGAAGAGTCTATCCCTGTTCCTCATCTGTCGTTTGAGAGAAGCTGAGATCCATGGAAGATGCCTTCTGCCTTTGCTCATCTTTGTGGGGGACTGGCTCAGACATGCACCTATTCCGAAAATTGGAGGATGATCGACTAGTTTGACTCCACCGATCGTTTCTCTGGTTCAGACTGGAGGAATTCCGTTGTGAAATCTGTAGCAGCTTTGCTGAGTTGCTGGGGGTCAGCTTTGTGGGAACTGGGTAGATCTTTCTTGGCGGGTTTTGGCAAGACATGTGGATCAGCAGAGAGAGTGAAAATAAGGGATGCTGTGATCAGAAATGCCATCTTGCACATCTTGCACAAAGGTGGGGTTTGAAGTCATGATGAGATTTAGGATATTCATTGATGCTTGCCGGGTGAATTCTCTGACAGCTTGAAACAAGGAGTTCTGGAGTAGGATGTCGAGTAGCCCCTTTCCCCACGGCCCGTGAGAAAACTTGGCAAAGCTAACAAAACTTGAATACAGAGGAAAAATTTGCCAAAATCTCACGGCGCACTACGTTTTGGGCAAACGGGGCCTGCCGTGGCCGCCGGGAACATGGTGTAAACGCAGCATAAACATGATAAATTGCCGGTATAGGGGTACTTTTTCCGCGCAACAAAGTCCGGCCTGAGAATTGTAAAAAAGGGGGTTTATATGACTTTTGACCCGGGAGATTTTGTTTTAAAAAGGGGGGGTGTTTTTTTTCTTCTTTTCTCTCTCTTAGGACTCCTGAGAAACTTAGAAAGGGGGTTATAAAATATCTTTGTTTACTTTATTTGAAAATAAACCTTAAAACCATAAATAATACTGAGTGGGGTGGGGGGGGGGGGGGGGGGGCTCATTCCCAGAAAGTTATAATTTGCACCCCACCCCCGATTTCATTTGCTTAAAGGGATAGGTACAATTTAAATGAAAGAACAAACATTATTTGCTCAAAATCGTTTCAGAAATGGGTATCGATAAACATAACCATTATTAAAATAATGGTGGGGGCCCCACAATTATTCGATAATTTTGAACCAGCCGTTAACAAAAATTTAAAAATGCTTTCTCTTTTCAAAAATTTACAAAAAAGGTTTTCAAATAGTCGTTGATTATCTTTCTATCTAATTACTATTTCAACAAACATCACATGCACACAATTTTATTTAAAATGGTTGAAACCAATGAGTTTTTAGAGAGCGCCCCTCTTGGAGTTTTAACAGCTCTTTTTGAATGAAAACAGGCTTTTTACTTAGTCATTTGTAATTTTGTACTAGTATTTCTTTCGAACAAATACTAGTATTTCTTTCTTTCGAAACTTTTAGTTTGTAATGTAATGGTGTAGGTTTTGGTTACTAAAATTCAGTTTGACCAAAACTGTACCCTCTTTACCACAACTCGACTATAATAAAGATATAGCGAATTTCGCGCATCAAACGTTCGTATTCTTTGTGTAATGTTTCTAAATTCGGTTTTCGGAAAGGATATCAATACAAAAACCAAAACAAACCTGGTTATATTTCCGATCGTGGAGTGCGTACGTTGAAGCTTATCTCGATGTACCTAAGGCGTGTGCAAAAATGCGTCTAATTGGCCTGGATAATTAATATACTTTTGCTGGCGGTAATACGGCTCTGGTGCGATGTACTGGGTACCCGCAGCATCGAACATGGCGTTTATATTGATTGTGGGCCTTGGACTTGGTACGATGCGCTGATAACCTCAGAGGCCAACACCCTCTTTGTTGCCATGGTTGCAGTGATTAAGACAATCAAATGATATGTGTGTCGTGTTAACCCGCATGGGGGGAAACGAGACAAGTGGCCCACTGTAGACATGTGACCTCTATCACAGGCGTAACCAGGGGGTGGGGGGGGGGGGGGGGGGGGGGGGGGGGGGGGGGTGGGGTTAACTGGTCTCGCGACCAAGTGCGAAGAACCCTGGTCGCGGCATCGAAAATTGCCGGTCTCGGGCTTTGAAATTTGTCTTACGACTACAACACCCCCCCCCCCCCCCCCCCCCCCCCCACCCCCCCCCCCCCGCTTACAGGATTATTAACCAATGGGTCTTGGTCTCGGCCTCAAAATTTTGGACCGGACCCTGGTTTCGGTCTCGAAAATGCTTGGTCTCGAAAATTTTCTAAGACTACCCCCCTCCCCCCCCCCCCCCCCCCCCCCCCCCCCCCCCCCCCCCGCTGACAGAAATTGTTCTGACAAAATAACCCCCCCCCCCCCCCTTAAAAACATCCTGGATACGCCACTGACCTCTATATAGACAAGTTTCATAGCATGTTTGTCTCTGCAGGGGATCACTTGTTTGTGGTCACTATATAATTATTTGATTATGTCGGCATTTTGGATGCTATAGACAGGTGGTCACTACGGCAGGTTTGACAGACAAGACCTCGAGATAAACAAATTCTAAAATATTCATTTCCTCTGTAGTGGATCACTTCTTGGGTCACTATAATTTATGAAGAGATTATTTCCAAAAGGCGCTTAATCCACTTTTAAAATCAAAATTTAGTTAATGATAATATAAGTGCAATAATAAGCTACGAAGTTAGAATTAAATTTATTTCTGAAGACGAAATCGTGAACTTTTTTAAACTTTACAAATTAAACTATCATAGTACAAATACAGCGGGTTGCAGGACATACTCATGCTTATATCTAACACTATATAAACAATATAATCATTAACAATTTGGCCAATAATATATAAAGGAATTTCATTGGTAAATGCAACTATGGTGATTATCAGTTGAGCTATCATAGATTAAGTGAACCATGTTTGTCTTTGGGGGCTATGCATGCTCTGGTTATGATGACTAATCAAAATCTATAATTGAGCTATATTTATACAATGATATTATGGACAAAATACAACGTCACATATTAGGGATCTAGTAATATTGTCCAAATCAACGGTTCTCTCGTACCTTGTTGTATTCGTATTAACACTATATTAAGCATGGGACAGGTTTCGGGTTTTTGAATTTCCCTTTCCATAAAAAGATATTTACGATTGAAGTATTCAGATTGTTCAACTATCCACTGGATAGTCATAACCGTGTACAAAGTCAGTGCAATGAGTTAGTGAATATCACTTTGCATTTTCGCTCATTACTCAGCCATATAACATCCATTTTAACGTAAAATGTTCACACATAGTGAACATATCAGATGGTTTTGACAATGATGAATCAAAATGTTCATGATATCATTGCATAAATGAAGAGCTTAATTCCAAATG